>JAOZJS010001091.1:0-14386 GCA_025882695.1 Amerodectes protonotaria | reverse complement strand
TTTTATTTTATTTTATTTTATTTTATTCGCCCCTCACCTTATTTATTCGAGTCTTTATTTTATTTCTACACACACCCTCACCAAAACACGTACATTTCCTCCCCCCCCAAACATTACATATGCAAACACCTTGAGCAGGCGATAGATGGACGAGCACACCAACGAATTGTATTAGAGAAAATGTATTGATTTTATTGTCATTTTTCGATCATCTTTGGTTAGTGAACTCTTTGAGCTCTTTTCCTTAGAAAAAAGCATTCCGCATTTTTCTCTTGCTCCAAAATGAAAATGCTTTCATTACCATTATTATTATTATTATTGTCGTTGTTGTTTTGATGTTGTGTTGGCAATTCTGGCCAAAATGTCAAGAAGCTTTTTGAATCTTCCCGAAGAAAAACCAATGTGAAAAAAATTATGGAAATTTAAAGCCAACAACAACAACAACCAGAATGTAAATCCAAGAAACCTTGAATCACCGAAATGTAAGTCCAAGATTATTAAAATTAATTATTTTCCGATCTTAATTGTTACGATACGTATTCTGATGATGATGGTGACACCCTCTCTCGGGTCACCACCTCTCAATCACCGATTATATTGTTGTTGTTTTCTTGCTTGTTTTCTTGCTTGCTTGCTTGCTGGCTTCCGAGCATAGCAAATCGCATTTCCAAGCAAATTTTACCGAACGCGTATATAACATATTGTGGCTTTTTATTTTAGAAATTGGATTCAAGCCAAATCTAGATCGCTGCCGCATCAATTATTATAATTGTAATTTTCGAGGAAAAACATCAGCTCTTCCTTGTCTTGTCTTGTCTTGTCTTGTATCTCTGTTCTGTTGTTCTGTTTGTCTTGATTTGCAAACCCCACCGCGGCAGCCATAATATAGCATCCCAGAATGAATATGTGTGTAATGTGGTTGGTTGTTTTGGATGATCTAAATTTAGAATGTTTTTTGTTTAAATATTAAATAATAAGAATAATTTAGCTTGAGCTTAAATGCGCCAGAGAGGAAGAGAGAGAGAGACAGAAAGCTCCAACCAGACACAAAAATCAATGCTTCAGCCGTTCGGAATGATGGTGGTGGTGGTGTGTCACATATACCGGGCGCACGCCTTACCGAGAACATAAGCCGAGACAAGGTCGAATATGTTTATATTGCCGCAATGCAGCATAAGAAGATCAATCAGGAACGAAACAATTAAATGATTCGTTTTGAGCCGGTCAAAATCTGATGAGCCAACTTCGACTTGTGTGTGTGTGCGCGCTCGCGCTTCAATTTGATTTGATTTGATTTAATTGGCAGTCGTGGCTTCTGGATGCAACCATCCAACATTTAATTGACATTATATTTTTATGTTGTTGTCGCCGTCGCCGTCGTCATCGCAGTCCAATATAATGTCAGTGTTATTGTGGTGGTAGAACATTTTGGATATGTTTGGGAAAGGCTATGAACAGCAGCAGCAGAGGGGCGCCAATGACGCCGGGCGCGAGGGACAGCGTGAGAGAGTGTGAGTGAGAACGAGGGAGAGAGAGAGAGAGGATATCGATGCTGTTGTTGTTGTGCATATTATTAGCATTGAGAACAAAAGGAGCAACAGTGATTATGAACATACCGAGCCAAGTTGAATGAATATCTTTCGACTGACATAAAATCTGTGTTAATCACAGATTGGTGGTTGGTGGTTTGATCACATGCATTGTGTGCTCCCTGGCAGCCTTGATCGATTTTGATTACGATTGTGGTTTTCCGTTCGTTCGGTAATGCAAAATATTAATTTCGTCAACCGAAGAAAAAAAACAAAAGAATTGTTTGCGTGTGTGCGTGTGTGTGATTCGCGTTTCGTTCGATCCCGTATAGAGCCCACACAATTCTTTACAATAGCTTCCAAAACCAACCAAAGTTTGTATAATTATTATAATTCTTATTATTATTATTATTAATCGCTAGACATACGCGTCCGCGCACACACACAAAAACAGGAAATTTGAATAAAAGTTTTGCATTTCCAAAACTTTTTCCACCATCATCATCAATTGAAGCGTGAGTATGGCACACAAACGCACACACACACGCGCGCGCTGGCGCCCTCGAATCATCATCATCATCATCGACACTACACAGAGCCACCAATTTAGTATTTCCTGTTTGTTTTTTTTTCTGGTTTCATATTCACACCTACACGCATACAAATAGTACACAATTTCAAAATGGCTGCCATACAATATGGCTACTCTCTCTCTCTCTCTCTCTCTCTGTGTGCGTGTGTGTAAGTGCAAGTTGGCGCTGGCGATAGGCAATGTGATACGCGTAAAGAATCCTCTGGAATCCTGCTTGTGTGTGTGTGTGTGTGAGGGCGCGTTTGCGTATACCAGTAATTGGAGAATGATGATGATGACGACGAAGAATTAGAATCGGAATGAGAATGATGACGATGATGATGATTTAAGTACATATTTTCGGGCCAAATTGAAATGTCGAATGTTATGTAATGTAAGCTCCATTGCCTTTAAGGGTGATCTTTCTTTTTGTGTGTTTGCCTGTGAGTGTGTGTGTGTACTTGTTTTTCGCCATTTATTAGTAATATTTGATATCATCATCATCATCATTTTGGTTGTTGGTAGCACTGGTGGTGCCTAATGTGTGTGTGGTAAGAGTTTTATGATTTTTGCTACATTGCCACATCTCACGATACGTTTGTTTGTTTGTGTGTGTGCGTGTGTGTGTTGATCATCAGATTTCGCTGTGTTGTTTGGTCATCCATTCTACACAACGGATTAGTCAGATAGATAATCGTACAATGATTGAAATATCAATTCTAAATCAAAGCTAATTTGAAATTTAATCGCCAATTGTTTTTTTGTTGTTTTTCATCACTGTTTTTCTGTTTTAGATCACATTCTTCAACTCACTAATCTTGAAGAAATAAGCAAACTAATACTCAACAAATCAATGTTTTGATAAATTTTTTCAAAGAAAAGTATATTATTAGTGAAACAAAAATCCAATTTCGACCAATACGCCCGCCAGCCCGCACACACCCACCAGCCTGCACACACCCACCAATCCGCATCATCAAGCATTTACAAAAAAAAGTCCTGGACCGTATCAATCGTTTCATTTCTGCTATTATATTCTCATATATTAACAAAGTATATATTCCATTCAACGTTTTAGATGGATAACAATGATTCTTTCAAAACAAATCCCCCAGTATCATTATCATCGGCCACACCAACCACCGAACAATTGTTACCGAATGAAGCCACTGTTTTCAGTAATATGGATGTTCAATCATCATCAATGATAGCCAATATGGCCAAAATCAATGGGAATACGACCACTTCGTCGTCTGCCTATGAAAATCATCACCACCACCACCACCATGGTGATGGTAGTGTTGGGCTTGCTGAACAACAATCGTTCGTAACGGACGTTTTAGATCATCAAGAATTTGATTCGGAAATTGAATTCAAAACTGATGCCACACAAAATGTTGAAGATCTTTTGGATGAGATTCCAAGATTATGTCAAGCAGCATCTGCCGCATCCATGGATGGATGTGTTTCAGAAGATGATGATTCCTTTTCGGATGATTCGGATACTCATTCTGTGATTTATGTGCCAACATCACTGGTAGCAAATATATCAACCACAACTAATAGCCCATTCACGATCTCGCCAATCAAATCATGTGGCCATATCAACGGTGCTGGTAATGGTGGTGATGATAAGAATAATAATGATGATGACGATAATGATGATAATGGACATGGTGGGAGTTTTCTGGATCGTACCGTAAAAAATTATCTAAACGAAGATGATTATGTGGATGAAGAGGAGATATATTATCAACAGAATAATGAAACTTTAAAACAGAAAAAATCCCATTCACATTTGTTGACCGATTCTCAAGCTATTTTGAACAAGATAATCCAACAGAAGAACGCCGATAATGGTATCGATGATGATGGAACAAGCTCTAGCATGTTGCATGATAATGACGATATTAACGATAACGATATGATTGATAATGGTCATACCAAATCCATTTTGACCAATATTAACAACAGCAAAAATGATCGATTCAAATCCGAGCCGAGCAGTTTAAAGAACTTATTGACAACATTCACCATAAATCATTCGGATCCTGTTGAACAACAACAACAACAACAGCAGCAACCGTTTTATTCCGATAAGTTTTTCAAGGATTCACCATTTGAACATCAATATAAATTTGTCGACATTAATCCAAGTGATGATATTGAAGAAACGCGAAATAATACTAAAAAAGCTTCAACCAGAGGTGATTACGATGAAGATTATGATGATGATGATGATGATGACGAAGACCAGGATGATGCTTATGATCGTTGTTTTCGACCATCCAATTCTAATGTTGCCAGCAAACATAATCTTGGTACATACTTCATTTTTAGCCATAAAAACAAAAAAGATTCGAACAATGTTATGCATCAAGCTATTGGGCGTAACAGAAGCAAAAATAACAACAACAACAACAACAAAGCTAACCCCACAACGTCTTTTGGATCATCATGTTATACATTCGAACCGGATAATGATATGAATAATATGGGCGGAAGCAACAACAACAACAACCAAAGCGGCGGCGGCGGTAGTTTTTTCCGCCACTTTTACCAACAACCACAACAGCAACAGAACAACAACTCCAATGATGTTATAAAATTTGAATCACTAGGATCTGACTCATTATCCTTATCTTCAACTCCAACATCAACAATGCCAATGCATACGGTGGCCGAAACAATCCCAACCAATAAGATCAACGATGCTGATTCGGCTGTATCCATGATGAACATTGCTGATCTGAATAGTTTAGAATCATCATTATTCTCATCGTTTGATCCATTACGTGATATGACAGAAATGGAAACTTCATTGATCGAAAATAATAATAATAATTCCAATTTGACTTTAAATAATAATAATAATAATAATACGATGCAACAGCATCAGATTTTGATGCAACAACAACAACAACATCATTATGCTATAACGCCAAACGTTGTGATTGTTGGCAATAACAGCAACCATAACAATAATAATAATAATAATAATCGTCATTCTCATCAACATCCACCATTGAATGGAGTCATAAAACCATTAACAACGTTGGGTGGTGAAGGGCAACCATATGTAATGTTAACCAGAAAAGAGAATTCATGCCCATTCATGGATAGACGTATTTCATTGATGAAGGATTGTAAAATTGGCAGGTCTATCGGTAAAACACGTCCATCGGCAGATAATGCAGTATTTGATTGTAAAGTATTGTCTAGAAATCATGCGCTTTTATGGTACCAAGACGGAAAGGTATTTTGTTTTTTTTTTGGATTTTATTGTTGCTTTCAATTAAACATTTTTGTTTTGTTTTCATTTGTTCCCCAAAAACAGTTTTACCTAAAAGATAATTGCAGCAGCAACGGAACGTTTGTCAATAATCAACGTTTGAGTACGGCTAATGAAAAATCTTCGCCGCATGTTTTGTATTCCGGTGATATAATACAGTTTGGTGTGGAAGTGACGGAGAAAAAGAATGTCCATAGTTGTGTTATTGCCACCATACGTTTGTTTCATCCGGACGGTAGTGAAGCAAGAAAAGATTATTCATCTTTGAGAAACGGTCTAGCAATGGATGTGTTTGATGAGCATCATTTTCAAAATTTTCCCGACACTAGCATCAATATATCGCCTAGTCAATTGGTTGATCTTTCATTCTATTTAAAAGAATCTGTACGTAAGCAAGCACTTTTAGAAAGTCAATTGGATTCAATGAAACAAGTGGTTAAAGAGGCGTTAAATCATGCCAAATATGGTTGGAATAGTTTGGTGGATGAAGATCTTCTTATGAGCCGAATACAAACACTTGAATCACAATTGGAGGTTTGTTTGATCGTCAAGAATAAAGATCAAAGACCAGTGGATGAGTTGCTAGAAGCTCTTAAACAGGAAACACTTAAATTGATTGATGACAAAGAAAAATTTGAGCGAGCTTCCAAAAGATCCATACAGAGAGCATTAGAAGAGAAGAACACTATCGAGAATAGCCTACAAACAGCACAGTCGGAGCTGAATGCCAAAATCGAAGAATGTAATGTTTTGAAAGAATCTCTTGATTTGAATGCCAAAGAGATGAAGATGTTGGCCAATAATTGTGATAAACTTAAAAATGAAAATGATGAACTTCAAGCAAAGATCAATAATAAGATGGTCAATGGTGGTGATTCGATGATGGCCAAGTTTTTAAGCGCAAACATCCCAGATAGTGTTTGGAGTATGCAAACATCGAAAATAGACCAAGAAGTACAGACAGTTGCGATCGCTGAATTCAGGTCGCCAGAATCATCGCCATGTTTTTGGGATGCACGGGATAATTCCCAAGATAAAGAAACTCAAACAATCGGCGAACAACAGCCGAAAAGTATTGAAAAGAGTTTTACCGAAGTGTACTCCGAAAAAGGTAGATTGGTGCATGAAGGTTGCCGAATCGTTTCTCACAAAATCCTCTTTCTTTTTAAGATTTCAATGATGATTCTTTGGCAAGTTTCCAAGTGAAAAACTTTCAAGAATACATGGAAAAGTTGGCCACCGAAAACGTGGAATTTGGTGAACGTTGTTTGACCGCATTGACCAACATAATGGAAATGTTGGAGCAAAAATCCAACAAGTTGGTGAAAATACAGAAAAATTTCCAGAATATTATGATGATAGTTTCGCAAATGGCCATCTCGATCGACAGAGAGAAGGCTGAAAATCGAGATCTAAATCAAAAAATCGAAGATTTACAGCGAAAACTATATGAACAAACGGAAGAATGTAATAAATTCGAATGTGATATGGATATTATGAATGAGAAAATCATTGAATATAAGCTAATGGAAAATGAATTTGCCGCCAAAAAGCCCCAACACCAACCATTGAAAGATGTAACCATACAAACTGATGCTGATAATAATAATGATGATGATTTTGATGGCCAAAAACAGCCGAATATTGATGAAGAAGAGAAGGTCATTCCGAAAACCCCTAAAATTGTTGCTGAAACAAGTGAATTGGTGGTTGTGAAGCAATGTGAACAATGTTCAGTATTAGAACAAGTGTTGAAAACTATCGATATGATCAAATTGGATGATCAGACATATTTAAAGAATAATGGTAACATTAATCACAACCAAGAATCATTGGCCGCCAGCGATGATCATGGCATCAAGCAACATGATGATGTTTCCGATGGTTTGACGGAAATTTGTGATAATGACCAACATTCTAAGCTGAATAAGGTGAGTGAAACAATTCGCGTGAAACAATTTGATTTTAATGATTTTGTATGTTTTTTTCATTCGTCTGTAGGAATTGACCGTGAAGCTCAAGGAATTTGGCGAACTAAATCACCGGATTTTGGTTCTGAACGAGAATCTTGAGAATGAAATCAAGAATTTGAAACATAAATATGCATGGCTCTCGCAACAGAATGAAGTGGTAAGAATCCTGGGGATTATGATGATCTAATGATGATCTTTAATGTTGGTTTTCTTCTTCTTATTATCTAGTCATTCTGTATCGCTGTATTGCCGTTATTCATAATTTTAATCGCCATAATTTTAGCATTATATTCACCGTTATCCTACATTACCGGAACATTCGGATTGTAGAAAGCGAGAGATTGGATTCTCTTGGATTAAATTGGAATTCGGATTCTGGACAGTACATGAATCATACCCATAGCGGGAAACTTATAAACATTTTATTTAATGAATTTGTAACACTTTCACACAACCACCCACCCACACACACACAAACACACGCCTACATTCTTATCCAATGATGATGCCCCCTTCCTCCCAATACACACCAGACACAGACGTGAATGGCTTGAAAAAGAATATTATTCTCCTTCTTTTTTCTGTTTGTTTGTTTGTCGTGGATCGATGTGTTTGTTCGTTTCGTATTGGAGAGACAAAATTTGTATGAATTTGCATGAATTTCTTTTTGCCCGTTTTGTTATCATTGTGTTTCATTTTATTTTTCTTATTACCTTTTTTTTTCTTTTTGTTTTTTTTTCTTTCTTATTTGTTTCCTATATTTTATATTTTATATTATTGATGATGATGATGATTTCATTGCATCCAATTGCATTGTGTTCGCGAAAGATGATGATTTTGGATTTTTCCTTTCATTTAATTTTATTTCATCATTTTCTTTTCTCATTTTATTTTATTTAATTTATACACACACCCGGGTTCCCCTCACATGGAATTCGCATCTCGATCAATTAAATTGTTTCACTTTTACTTCGAAAAAAGAAAAATCAATCCCTCCTTTGTTTTAATGGGCGCCATTACCTACGCCCGATTTCCATTGCATGTGGTGCATACCTACCTTCATACCTACTACAGCCGCCCCTTCACTCCCAAATACCTGAAACATAGAAAAACGGCTCATGTTTCTGTACATGATGGTGATCATTATTAGGATGATGATGTCCATGGTGATGATGATAGATCTTCCCCGAAGAGTTTATATTTTTTTACCTGAGAAAATGAATGAAAATTTGAAACCGAAAACACACTTTGCAAAGACTTGGCACACACACACACACAAACACACATGCATACGCGAAATGGAATTTTATGGAAATCAAAAAAAAAATTTTTCATGTTTCCGGCAAATTTATCCGGAAACATTTTCCGTTGGTGCCCCACCTCTCTCTCTCTCGCTCTTCCTTTTCCCCCACTTTATCTGATTACGCAAAAACTGAACACTTTAAATATATTTCGGGGGAAAAAATTTGATTTGAAAAATTTTTATCAAACATTTTCAATTGAAATTATAAAAACGATAATATATTCGTCAGATTTGTTCCAATTTCGTCGACTACCTGTTGAGCCAGCGAGCGAGCGCGCGCGGGTGTTATTTCAAAAAAGGCGTGTTCATACCTTCCAAGTAGTACATTTCATGGTATAAAACAATCGATATATCGAATCGATATCGAATGATCGAGTTTCGAATTATCGAGTTGGAAACAAGCGCGCGGTTTTTTTCTATGGCTCTCGTTTACCGTTGGATTTCAGGCGCATTTCGAGCATTTCATTCATTTATTTTTAGCAGCCGATTGATTATCGCGTCGAAATCCAAAAATGAAGCATTTTGTTGTTATTAATTTAAAAATAATATCTGTCAATCTGTCTCTGTGTGCTTCACCTGTTGTGCGTATAGCTTAACTAGGTAAAATACATAATCGATTCAAGTGTTTGAAGTGTAATCATAATCATAATCATAAAATCGGGCGTGTGTATTGGTGGCCAGGGAAATGTGAAGCTTTCATTCATGCTCTCGTATAAGTGCCGTTGAAGAAGTCTTACCAAAAGAGCAGGAGCAGAAGAGAAACTGGATCGAGTATAATCATTTTTACAAAATAACAGCCATTTTGGCCAAACAGACAAACATCACCTTCCGCGCGCGCCAACGGGATGAAAATTTTCGTTGTTGTTTTCAACCATTGCCGCCAAATAAAAAAAATGGTGAGAAAATCGACGACGACGACGACGTTTGTTGTTCGCGCCCAATGGAGAGATCGTAAATGTTTGTGCGAGAGTGTGGGAACGTAAACGAAACAACGAACATTTTCATTAAACGACAACAACAACAACAACAAAATATACTTTGTCGTCGTTATTTGATACAAAACCACCATCATCAACATACAAAATCAACGAAATGGTAATGGTGTGATTCGTCGTTTTGTCGTTCAATGTTATCCGTGAAAAGAAAAACGACAACCGCTCAAAACATTCACATTAAACGCTCATTTTCGCACACAGACACAGGATAGGCGTGGACACACACACACACACACCTCTTGTAGATCCTGTTTTGTGGTCATCATTGTTTGTTCGGCTTGTTTGGCGCCAGCGCTTACGCACACACACACACACACACACTACACAATCACAAGGAATCATTTTCGTTCCTGGAACGCTTTCGAAGATGATGAACACAGCAAAAATACATGAAAACATTTGTACGAGGATCATCATCATGAAACAATCATCTTCAACTTCATCTTCATCATCCGCATCATCATTATCATCAATATCAACATCATGGAAAACCATGATGATCATCGGTATTGGCTTGTTTTTGGTTCAAATGCTTCAACAGCATCAACAGGTTCATGGAGCATATCATTTGATGAAATATGGCCGTCGATTTCCATTGTCCATGTCGATGTCCATGGCCAATGAGCGAAGATCATCAACGTTGTTCAATCGAACGGCTCGTTTGTCCAACGTGTTCGATAGATTCCAACCTGATGACAAACTAAGCTTGTTGGCAAGTGGCCGTAGCCATTTCATTGGCTATATCCCCGGTTTCATTTCATTATTTTCTACCTTGTGCGTGATCTAGGTCCCTTTGAATCAAACCAAGCTGACCAGTATCGAGGCCGGCAACAACCGCGGAATGGTATTTGGACAGCCCAAAGTTGAAAACAGTTTCGGGAACGTTTTGGAACGGAAACCGCCGGTACCAAATGTGGCATCGAAAGCATCGAAATCCAAACCACGTAAAGTGATCGCCGCCACCATAACCACTCAGTCGACGTTGTTGAAACACACACCATCCGCATCATCATCCTCATTATCACCGAGTATACAGATCATCACCGCCAATGAACAAGTGGATCCCAATCTCATAGCGAATCGTGGAGCGTTCGGTTTTCGGAAACCGCGAACATCATTGAACAAAACCTGAACAAAATCCTTTGAGATGGCGCCACTTGTTAAGCTTAAATCATTTTTCGTTTCGTTTCAAATAAAAGCTAAAAATCATGAATCCTGAAGTGCCAGATTTTTTCCATTTTTCCATTTCTCGCTTTACTGGTATTTCTTGTTGTTGTAGTTTGGGCCGACAAACAGGGCGTAAGCATCCGACGAATCTTGTTTGTCGGTTTGCCGAGTGCAAAGGCAATTAAAATTCAATCCATCATGGGAGGATTCTTCGGCGATCCGCCGCCATTTTATTCTTCCTATTCTAATCTGCGCTCGCCAGAAAATCCATTCATCAACTCTCGGCTTGTGTGCCAAGAGATTTAAGCTATACACACCCACCCCCACACACACAAGCAGACAAACAGATGCTAATGATGATGATGATGATGCTTGTTATGATTATTATTAATTATATCCAAAAAACAATTATGTAACGAGATCGAGTGGGCGCGAGGATCCCGGGTAACGGAATCTGAATGGGTCCAGAGGGTCATTCACAACATCCAAACGAAACACGCGAAACCTGATTCTGGAATATAAATTACATAATTCCGCGAAAACCGTAATCTGTTTATCATTATATTGTGTGGTTGGATGTGGTTGCCATTGTTTGCTAGCCCGACTGGTGATATACCGAGTTGAATACCGCAGAATCTGGTCGCAACAAGGACCTTGAATCACGGAAACAATCCAGACACTCCGTGTATGTGTGTGGATTCTTGGGATTCATGCTTTCATTTTTTTTGGTGGTTTTGCTTTCAAAACAACAACTAAGAAATTCCAGAAACAAAAGTTTTGTTTTGGGCTTTTTTTCTATATTTCCCATGAAAAATGGCTGCAGAATGGCCCCTGCAAATAGCTAAGTAATACTCTCGCTCTCTTGCTTTCTCTGGTAAGCCAACGCTCATTTATATGTATGATGATGATGATAGAATGGTCTAATTCAAGCAATAATTGAATTTCATAACTTGTCACTCATTTCATGTGTCTATGTGTGTGGGTGGGTGTGTATGGGCCAAACGGAAATACAGGCCAAAAATAAGAGACAGACAGGGACAACCGCAACTTTGAACTTTGTGTGAATCGAACAAAAATCCCGTTTGGAATGTGCTCGGGTGTTTCTCTGAACCTAGACAAGACGCACAAGCACACACCCAAAAAAAATACAGGGTGTTCCGTTCAAGTTGCTCTCTCTATCTCTCTCGCTCGCGCCCAAGTGTGTGCGTGTGGTCCGAAAACATCGCGCGCGAGAAACAACAATAGAAAAAAAGAAAAATCACTTTCTGTTGTATTTTGTTTGTTTGTCGGTGTAAAAGAAATGAAGAAATGAAGAACAAGAACACTGAAACTTCCAAAATATGCAAATTTCATTTCTCCCGGCTCGGCATCTCTGGCCGATATGCCGTTCCCCGTTCTGCATGTGTTGTTGTTCTCTTTTGTTCTTGCCTATCAACGTGGATTCTGTTTCATCAATGCCCGGGATCCCCGAAAAAGTATCCAAAAGCTTTCTGCTTGTTTTTTCTGGTTCTCTGGTTAAATGTCGGCATCGTATTTTTATTTATTTGCTGTTGTCGGGCTTCGGTTGTGTGGCTCCTGGATCCCATTTTGTCCCAGTTGTTGGATATAATTTTTTTTTCGGTTTTCATTGTCGTATGCGTGCAACACGACAATGATAATCATCACGATGATGATGATGATGATGATGATTTCGAACCTCGGAAGTTGCTCCTCCCCCTCCTTCGCTCCTTCGCCTTCTTTCTAGGTCTCTCTTTATGGAGGTGGGAGTGGGCGTGGGCGTAGGTTGACAAAAACAAGAATTTCATTGGGATTCATTGGTATCTTCTGATGGCCTTTCTGTCTGTCTGCCTTCTTTATAATTCATTCCTTACATTGTATGTGTGTGTATAATTCATTAGAGTAAAGTAGGCCCAACACACACACACAAGCTTTAGCATCCTTTTGAAAGCGGACAGAATAAAAGAAACAGACGAAGAAATTCGCGGTTGTGGTTGTTGTTTCGTTCATTCTTTATTATTATTCATCGCTCATTCAATTCAACTTGTAATCAAATTATGTGTGTAGCGAGCAAGCGGGAGCGAGTGAGAGCGGGATAGAGCGAGAAACACGATGTCTTCAGGTTTACCGATCACATCCCCCTTCCCCTATGCCCGAAAGAGCAGCTAAGCTAAGCTAAAAAGTAAGAAACACGTAGCCTTTGGATGGTATCACCTGGATACGCGGTGAATGCCCCCGGACCGGCTATATACACACACACCAACATACTCATACAGGAACAAGCTTGTTTGTGATGGTGATCATCATCATCATCATCATTATGATGATATTCATTCCAGTGTTGTCGTTGTTGTTGTGTGGTTTCACATTATTATTATCAAATCACATTTGAAACAAGCGACGACAACAGTGGCTAGGACCAAAAGGACGTGATCCAAATGTGTTCCAGTAACCAGCGACCCTCGGAGAACCTGGGAGGAGGAGTCAGGTAACGACAAACCAACGAAAAAAAACAATGAAAAACAAGAAGAAGAAAACCAAGAAACGTCACAATAAAAAAACAACAACAACACGAAAAAAAAATTAAGGGGAAAAACAATAAGGTTAACGATATCCGTGCACGACATCTTTTTTTTGTTTTGTTCGTTCGTATGAATTTTCGTAAGGTTTCGGGCCCTGATTCCGGGAACCTCGAAGAGGGCAAAAACACAGAATAAAAGAGTGAGAGAGAGAGAGAGAGAGAGAAAGAGACAAGAAAAAAAACAAGAAAATTTGACGGTTTTAGGTTCCATGCACGAATGAATCCGGTGCCAAGTAGCAGTATCCCAGTGAATCAAACACACACACACACACATTATACTGGATTCTCTTCTTGTTGGGGGTGGTGGTGTTGGTGTTGGTGTTGTCGCCGTCTTATAACTCCGGGATAGAACAACAATAATAGTATAAAACGTTGGCGAATTTGGCGTGTTCGAAATTCACCAAAAAAAAGAAAAGAAAAAAAAATGACAACCAGAAAAGAAGAAACCCGACAAGCAACGAAAAAACTATGAAATGTGAAAGAAAAAAACACGAAGAAACATTGAAAAATTGAAAGTTTTCGTTTCTCTTGCTTGCTCGCTCGCCTGGGCGCGAGATCCGAAAATCCAGAGACAGAAGAAGATTATGTGACATACACGCACACCGAAAAAAATAATGAAATTCTAACCAATTTGTTGTACACGTCGTCTATTTGAATGAAATTTAGAATTAATTGATTTCCACTTTTGGATCCGGTGTGCTCTTCCTATTATTTTATTTTTGAAGTGTTCGAGATCTCGAGATTTTTAATTTCAAATCCAGAACCAGAGAATCCTGCCCGCCCACCCCCACGCCCCACCTACAGAATGAAACGTGCTTGCAAATGAATTTTTTTGGTTTGGTTTGGTTTGGTTTTGGCGCGACACACACGCATAGACATATACATACACGCCCCATGGCACGTCCACATGATGGATTCTAGGTTGGGCCACGAGACCACACACACACACACACACGACATTAAAACATTTGCGTGCAA
>JAOZJS010001090.1:0-14403 GCA_025882695.1 Amerodectes protonotaria | reverse complement strand
ATCCGCATCATCCGCAGCAAAATCATCATCAAACCATATCGACTATCCACACGAATCTGAACAACAATAGTAATAATGTTGTTAATAATAACAATACAAATGGTGGCCATTTGGACAAACATCAATCATCCAACAAACAGAAACGTCATCGGACACGTTTCACACCACAACAATTACAAGAATTGGAACGTAGCTTTGGTAAAACACATTATCCGGATATATTCATGCGAGAAGAATTGGCAATGCGTATTGGCCTAACCGAATCAAGAGTTCAGGTATGTTTGTGGTGTGTGTTTCTTTGAAATTTCTCTGTTCGTTCGTTTTTCGGGTCCACGGTCCCGGGTCCGATGTTGACCATGTGTGTGGCCCTCTGGTTCCCAGGGCTCAAGTGCTGTTTCACCGATGTTTTATGACATAAAAATTATTATTGAACCAACTACATTAGACTTGCTCGATGTCTAGACAAAACGATTGACCACTGGCCACAGACGCACACAAATGAACGAGCGTTCACAAAAGGATTTTTTACCGCCAACCAATCGACCAATCTTCGGTTGACCAATCCGCGATCTTCGACCACCAATCTTTGGCACTTGGTCCATCCGATTAAAGCTCATCTGGATCTGAATCATGGTTGATTCGATCCGATCCCGGATTCGACGGCCCAATCCTGCACCACCAGGATTCTGGCTTGATGATGATGATCTTGTCTGCTGCTTGGTGCAGTGCACTGTGATGGCTGCAGTAATGACTGCCGTCTAGGTTCCATCATCTCAGTGCTGTACTGTGTGGTGTGTGGCGGTGTGGTTCCAGCATCACATTTAATACGGTCTATTAGCTGGATGGTCCAAATTTAGTTTTTCCAGAAAACAGAAAAAACAAAACAAAACCAAAGTCCACACCACCACCATCATCATCATTGTCTCCTAGTCGTTTGTCTTTTCTGTCAACTTTATTACCATTATTATTATTATTATTATTGGAATTGGAAGCATTCAAACCGTATAACGGTGGCTAATTTTTCCATTTACTCTCACTCACACTCTCTCACTCGCTCTCTCGCTCCTTGGATCTCTGGATCTCTCTCCCTGGATCCCTGGGTGTGTATCCAATGTGGTCGGAAATATATTGCCCTTCCACACACATCCCCAATGATGCTTCTACCATGATCTCTTCTCTCTTCGCTCTCTCGCTCTCGCTGGCCATCATCAAGGCGCTAAATTCGGTGCAACACCCTGGCCAGTTAAGATTGTTTTTTTGGCTCTCGCTGGCCCCTGATGTGTTGGTGTGTGCTACCATTGGAGAACACCCACGGTCGCTAAATGATGGTGAAACGGTGAAAAAAAAATGAGACGAAAAACCAAACGAAAAAGATGTTTTGCTCGCTTGATTATTAAGCGAGCAAACGAAAGCGAGCGAACGAGAACGAATATGGTGCGGCTTTTGCCGGGGCCTTGTGAAAGCTCCCGAAAGAGCTTGATTCCAAAATGTGTGTTTGGTGTGTGTGTTTTTACCAGGGATGTCTCTAGGGAGACCCGTCTGACAATGTGTGTGTGTCTGAATTTTATGTATTCTTCTTCGTGGACCATTCTCTCTCTCGCTTTGACATGCTAGGGAAAAAAGTCAACATACAGACAAACAGTTTCCATATGATATATCATTGTGTCTCTCTCTCTCATTAGCTTTGGTTGTTTGGTTTGGTTTTTGTCGTTGCTGCTGTTCAAAAGCTTGTTGCCGCCGCCGCCGCCGCCGCCGTTCGCTCGCTCTCGCTCAATCTCTGGTCCCAAAATTTACCTTGAAGTTACCATAAAGTCATCTGGGACCGACCGACCATCTTTTACCGCACTTATCATCCCTTGACTGCTTGAAGCTTGGTGGTTCAAGCTAGGGACAATAAACGTACAATATGCGCGCATATTGTACACACGGCATGATCGCGGTCTGCGTGTGTGGGTCTGCCCGACTGTGAGATCAGGCGATTTGCACAAAAACAAAAACACAAAAACAAAAAACAAAACAAAAAATAATCACAGCAAAGTCACCGACCCGAGAATCGAATTGAATCGAATTCGGATTACAAAGATCAGATTCTGAGATTATCCGGTACTAGTGGGCTAGGATTGGATTCATTTTGGATTATCCGCTCTCATGCTGATGATGCTGCTGGTGGTGATGATCCAAAATTGGTCCAAAATATATCTAAAATAGCCTCATCTAGTTATCATCATCATCGTTAAATATTCATGATTTACGATCTGTGTTGTGTGTGTGTTCGGGTGCTTGATTTCTGATCCATTTATGATCCAGATTCACTGAGGGGCGTTGGCGGGTGGGGGAGGAGGAGGCGGGCGGGGGAAACAACGGCACTGGAAACAACAAAAACTGTTACATTTCAGAATCAGAAGAAGCAGCTAGATTTATGAAACACTAAGGCCCTGATGATGCATCACCATCAACAATGAGAGAGCCAGAATAGACACCCGAAAAGAGAAAAGAAAAATGTGCGTGAGGATACCGTGATTGTGTACCGTAATACCGAGACAGAGAGAGCGAGAGCGAGAGTGAGATGTGTCTTGGGATTTCGCTCCCGGATCTCCATCTCTCACACTCTTTTCTCATCCCAACAACGACCAAGAGAAAGAAACGATTTTTGGTACGTCGTTTACCATCGTCGTTGTCGTGGTCCTACCCGTAGTCGTAGGCTTCTGATACTTCGTTTGGCAACATTAACAGCAATTTTGCATTTCGATATTAATGTGGTTTTGGTGTCCCATTAAAAAATAATCTGTCCCAATGAGGCTATAGGTTTCATTCAAGTAGAAGTGATAGAAGTCACACCACCACCAAACACATATTGGACTACTAGAGTAGGTTGTGTGAAAGTGTGTTATTTCAGTTATGTTCTGTGCACAATCCACCAATGGGAGAGAGAGAGAGAGAGAGAGAGAATATCATCTGCCATCGAAGAAGTGATAGACTGCTTTCGAGGGAAACATCTATCTCTACACACGGCGGGAATAAAGCCAATGCAAGCCATGGCAAGCCAACCAACCGACCAACTTTCATTTGTCGCCACTAAATTGAGCTTTTAAAAGCTTTTTGTCAGATGCCAGCCAGGCAAAAAAATAGATAGAAGAGAGCCAGGATAGATAGTAGTAGAAGAAGAAGAATATAAAGCTCTAATGTTGGTTGCTGTTGTTGTCGTCCTCGGTTGTTTTGGTTGTTGTTCCTGGATCCATTGATCAGGGGACCCGAGAAAGACATTAGGATATTATCCTGCCAATTTGGATCCAATGCGTGTATGCTGTACGAGAGGGAGGGAGGGTGTGTGAGCGTTGTCATAACATATCTTCAAGCTTAATTGACGACACATACGCGCGAGCAGCAATCGCGTCCACGATCCAGGATAAAACGTTGTTGTTGTTGTTGGAAACATTCAAATTGTAGTAGTTTGTCGTCGTTGTTGTTGTTGGAACATCATTCGCCAATCAAGAATCATCATCATGATCATCATTTCATATCGAAAACAAACTTTTGCAATCTAGCTGGATCACAAAGTGGATCCAGTGGATCCAATGATCGTCTCTGGGATTCTCCTCTGGTTGTTGTTTCGTCCGAACAGAATCAAGCTTTTTCATTTTACTAACAACTTCTTTTTTCGTTCCCCCCTCCTGTTGTTGTCTCTCTCTCTCTCTCTCTCTTCAGGTCTGGTTCCAAAATCGAAGGTAAATTTTGTTTTGGTTGTGTGTGTGTGTGTGGGCACACCTTTTGGGCGTGTTCATGCGTGCGTGCGTGCGTGCGCTTTGACGAATGATTGATCAATAACTTCCGGTTTTTGTTGTTCTGGTGTGTTGTTTTTGCTAGAGCTAAATGGAAGAAAAGGAAAAAGACCAACAATATATTTCGTAATGCTAGTTCATTATTACCCACACATAGTCTACCAATGAGTCCGTTTGGATCGATGAATCCGGCAACGATAGAAACAACAACAACAACATCATCATTGTGTGGCGCATTCACCGGAACCAATGATACACGGTGGCCAACATTATCGGCCAACCCGATGAATCACACAATATCGCCACATCATAGTCTTTCAACCATTGGCCATACATTGTCGGTGGCCGGTAGACAACCATCTTTAACCTCGGTTTTTGGCCAGAATACTGGTTCAAATTCGAATTGCAATCAAAATGCAATCAGTCCACCATCATCATCATCATCGCATGGTCCAGCAGCAGCGGCGGCGGTGGCTTATGCACCGGCGGGCACTGCACCATACACAAATGCAACAACGTTGGCTACCAGTACGATGAATTGTAGCCCGCCAACACCGAATCAAGCGGAAACATCGCCTACTAATCAATCGTGTTCACCTCAAACCGGTGGTGGTGTTGGTGGTTGGCTTTGTTCATCGCAGACAACCACCGCCAACAACAACAACAACACGGGGGCCAACAACGACAACAACAACAACAATGCTAATAATAACAATAACAATAATAACAATGATACATCTGGCTGGCGTACAGCAGGTTCCAACATCATTGTCAACACGTTGAGACGTAAAGCTTTGGAACATTCCACGATGATACGTTGACCCTGAACCAGATATGTTTGACCACGGACCATCAAGGAACGATCAGGGACGATATCAGGACACGATGATGGTGGTGGTTTTGGTTCCAAAAAATCATCGAGATTTTTTTTTGCTAAAATAATTAGAATTGTGTTAGAGCTAACTAATTCATTGATATTACGCAATTTATTTTGTGTCTCATTTTCGCTTTTCTCCTCTCCGGATTTGTACCCCTTTGATCCTGTCTGTCCGTCTGTCTGTCTCGCTGTATATTCACCAAAAACATTCTAAAACTTTGATTCCCTGGTTTTTCTCTTTTTTTTTGTTTAATAATAAAGTTTCTCGCTCTCTTGGATAATCGCAATCATTTCTGTTTTTTTGTTGGATTCTCGATTCAATATGAAGCGCCGAGAAGCGAGAAGAATGTTCTTGAAGAACAGAGAAGAATTCCAACGAGAGAATCCTAGATCGAGATTCCGGATCCTCGCACACACACACACGCACATAGACATCATCATTCCATGGCAACGCAAACCAGCCATATTGCTGTTCAAGCCATAGTTTAGTTGATTATTATTATTATTATCATTAAATAGAGTTATGTCAGCCGAATGGAATCTTTGAATTCTTCTTGGGTCCCCCTCCCATCCCCGCCCCTCTCCACAGAATCGAGATATGATGATGATGTCTGTGATGATGAAGACGCGCCCAATCCACCAATTTAATTAACTCCCAATGACAACCAGATTCTTGACCGTCTTCTCACATATTTTTTTGTTACAGCAGCTTAACATATTGTCCATGTGGGCGTGGGGCTTGCGCACTCGATCTGATGGCCATCAACCAATCAATTTTGGACAAGGACAATATTCCATGGTGGGCGTGTTGGTGTTTCGCTTGGAGACCAAAATCAAAGTTGAAAATAGTTTGGAATTTTCGGTCGTTCTGGGGAATCGTCAAGAGGACAAATCCAAATACCTTGGACAACGATATGTGTGCAATAAATTAGCAACACCAAAAGCATAACCATACACACTCTGCACACAATGTATTTGGCATTGGCATTGGCGTTCTGGAACTTGGTGTGCCAGAATTGTGTTTTTCTGCTCTTCGTCGTTCGTTCTTTCGTTCGTTTTTTGGGTTTTCGTGTGTTTAAAAAGCCAGCAGTAAGCCTGATGATATTAAATTCTTGTGTGTGATCACACACACACACACACACACACACACATATATATAAATGGTGTTGGTGCGCGCGTTGCCGCGACGTTGAATCCTGTCTCCCAATAGGCGGTAAGCGATTAATGGAGAAACGTTCCATCATCCAGATCCGAGGGCCGTGTGTGTCAATATTTCTTCGTTATTCTTCTAGGCACGGATATCCATCCAACTTAGCCAGCCATTTCGGCCAGAAAATCGAAGATATTAGATCCAAAATCAGCAGCTTGGCTAAATTAAAAACTAAACTTTTCTTTTGGTTCGAGTTCATCGACAACTCCCCTCCCCACCCCCAGTCAATCAATGGTAATCATTGAAATTCCCCGCCCCTTTTTTAAGAATCAACCAAGTAGACGATCGTTTTTGTTATCAATATTATTAAAAAAATTTTAATCAAAGAAGATACAAAATAATATAAAATAATAATAATAATTAATTAAATTCAAATTTAAATATAAATTCGATTGGCCCAGTGGCGCCATCTATCGACCAAGGATCGAATCCATCGATTGTTTTGCCATGCTAATAAAATTGCAATTGCACCAAACATCCATTATATTTTGTACAATTTGTTTGGTTCATAGAATTTTTCCAGATTGTCCAGGTTGTCCCACCAATTGAAGAAAAATTTTTCCAACATGATTTTGAACCACGGTGTGGTTGGATTTCCTTTCAGGCTTTCTTGTTCTAGAAATGGTAACAAATCTTCTTTGGAAATGAAACGATATGATTGAACTTCATTGACATCGGGCTTAATTTGGACATCTTTGTGTATGACCAATGCATAATCAATTTCATGTTCGCCCCAAATATCATTGGAAGGTGCTTTGTAAAGGAATTTGGTCATGAATTTCATTTCTGCCAATGGATTCTCCAATGGATTGATGCCCAATTCTAGAAACAAACGTCTTTGAGCGGCTCGTTTCACACCGATAGCATCTTTTTCTTCAATTTCCAACGGTGTATACAATGGATGGCTACAGCAAGTATTGGTATAATAACCGGGAAACGTGATCTTCTTGAACGAACGTTGTGTAAGAAGAAATTCATTTTTCGAATTGAATATCATCACACTGAATGCACGATGTAACAGACCTTGGTCGATGTTCTTCATCAGATGGCAGGTTTTTTTCGATTCTGACCCGATCACCTGATCATTTTCATCCACCAGAATACATTTTTCATTCAGCAAATCTACTTGTTGTTGATCAAAATCTTCAAGATTAATTTTGGTTTCTGAAGCCATTTGTGAAAACATTCGCCGAGAACGGCAGAGCGGCGGCGACAATGGTAATTTAAATTTTGTCATGAGGAAACAATGGTTTCGAGAGACGAAAACAAATTTGATGATGGATTTCCTAGAAATTTCGAGTATTTGGAAAAAGATGCGGTTCAGATCTATCAAAAAACATACACGGCACACTTACATTGCAGCCATTGGTGGAGTGTTGGACAAAATGCTTCCAAGAAAAAATACTTTAAAATGAATTAAAAAAATTATTTCACTTTTGATGTTATCTTTGGCCAAAACAAAAACCGGAAATCACATATTATTAAAAATAAACTTTTGGTGAAAAATTGCACAAAAATAAAAAAAAAGAGAGCCAAAAACTGGTTTGTTTTGGTTGGTTTGTTGTTGTTTTTCTGCCCAAACATATTTTCTACCGATCAAAGCGCCATCTGCTAGTGCTTGCATGTGACTATTTTCACAGTACTTAGATTTTCCACCGGTAGATGACGGTAAAGACTTGTTGTTGTTGCAGAAGCAATGACCGCTAAGCTTCACTTGATTGGTAAATAGATGGCGGCACATACGTGAAAAATTTTCAAAATTTAAAATTTTCACCACCAAATTCAAATTCTAAATTTCAATTCTTTTTTTTAATTGGACATTCAAGACCCAGACCAGCGGATTAAGATCGAATGAAAAAAAAACTTCATTTCATTTTCAGAATAATCATCATCAATCATTTAATCCGAGATTTGCGATATGGCATTCAAATTATACCGAAAAAAAAAAGAAAAACTTTCCGTTTGATTATGTTTGCTAATTGATTAGTAGTAGTTGCCTAACAATTTTATTGGAAAACAAGATTGTGAGATTCTTGATAATTCTCGAATCAAATCAATTACATTCGGGATTTATTTTATTACAAGCCAATTGACAGAGCGCACCAATTGACAGAGAAAGAGAGCCAGCCAGCAAGCGAGAGGCAGAGGGAAGAGCTACAGCCATCGCTGCTGTCTGCATGCAGCTGCAGCTGCAGCTCTCGCTCACTCGCTAGCCTGTCTCTCTCGCTCGCTTGTCTCTCTCACGCAAGCACACACGCTTGAACAGCAGTGCTAGCAAGCAGTAAGCTAGTGAAAAGTATAACAGCCAGCCCAACTAAAATAGATAGAAATGGAACAAACAAGGCGGAGTTTAACGATAGTAGAACACGGCCAATACGGGCAATAGCAGCAGCAGCAAGATTATATAGTGGGATGGCCAAACATGAACAAGTGGTGCGCTGGCCATCACCATCGCTATCGTCAAGTCCTCCTATAATAATGATGATGATGATTCTAATTGGCAAATGGCAATCACATTCAAGACGGCGGCCGCTTTAAAACAATCGCGGGCAGTGCAGCAGCAGCAGTTGTATATGCAAAAGTAGGAGGAGGAGGAGGATAACAAGGGCCACCATGGGGTGGGCGGTTCCCTTGTGGGCGTTCCACAACATCAGCTTGCAGAGGATTTTGATCCCAAAAGTTTTGATTTGGGATAAATTTCGGAATTGTTGTTGACACACACACACACATTATCCCAGGAATGGAAGGAATCGGAGCCGATTATATAATTTGATGACATCGACGACGATGACGATGGAAATTAACTAGAGCTCCTATTGGACAGACAGGCACCAGAATATTCTTGCAGCGCATCCACTAATAATGCAATCATTATGGTACACAGCGAGAGAGAGAGAGAGAGAGATGGTAAATAGGATGCTTGCACGCGTGTGTGCTGCCTGCGCCCCAGCAAGGTGGCCAAAAAGAATCCACCAGGAAGGTAGGCGTTTATATAATCGAATCAACTTTGCTTTTAAACTCATTACATTGGTCCCATGAATACTACTCTACTGGAACATCAGATCAAGACGTTACGTAACGACAACAACAACAGCATCAGAATCAGCAACATCGACAACAACAACAACAATCAATTGCCTAGGTCTCTCTCACTCTCTCTCTCTCTTGTGCTCTATTATTCTGGTTATGTTCTGGATCCCCACGTTCCACTTGTCGCCGCTATATAGGACATACACACAGAGAGCGAGAGAGAGAGAGAATAAGAGAAACAGAGAAGAATTCTTTTGTGTCAACTTGTTATAAATAAACTTATTAAGCTTTGACAAACACACACACACACACACACTCACACTGATAGAAGGGGATAGGCCCGGAAAGAGAGAGAGAGAGAGAGAGAAAAGTGCCTAAAAAGATCAAAATCAGAATCACACACAGAATTTCTTCAGATGCGTTTGACAATCGTAATGTGACAGATCTTGGAGCGCGTTTGGAAATTTCAATTTCAAAACTAAAACAGAAAACCGAATAACTCAAGTATCTTCTGCTTCCGTTTTTTGATGCGTGCGTGAGTGCGTGCATTTGGAAACATTCCACAGCTATTATATCACAACGATTTCCGGTCCAAAATGGATGAGAATTTTTATTTTGAACAATACAAGAATAATATCCATCATCATCTTCAGAATCACAATCTTGCCGGATCGCTTGTTCCTCATCATCCACATAGCCACTCCCACCACCCACTCCATCATCATCATGAGAAAATGAGAAAATTCGTTTTCAACACCACCAACACCACCACGGCTAATTTGATCAATTTGGATGTTGAATTGATGATGCAAAACGCCACTGCCAACACCACCGCCAACAACAACGGCAACAATATTACCGGCGATGTGGATATTGATTCGAATAAATTAATTAATGATGTTTCGATTGATTGCGCCCAGATTCTGGATTGTTTCCATAATAATAAGAAAAAGGATCATCACCATCTTCAAGCTCAATCGCAACCAAAGCATACAATTGATGAGATTTTGGGATTGAACCACGGACACGCCACCAATCATCGTGGATCCTCGTCGTCGTTGAAGCACGCCAAACCGACTACAACAATTGCGACCAACAACAACAATCACAACCACTTGGATGATGAGCTCAATGATTGTGGTAATCTTTATTGTGGTAAGTTTTCCAAAAAAAGATCCAGCCAGTCTTGGATTCCTGGTTTGGATCCACAGCACAGCATGCCATCATCGCCCAGCACCAATTAGCTTGAATTTGATGTCGGGGGATACATTCCCCAAGTAGGATTCCTATTGTGTTGGTGTGTGTTTGTGTGTCGCACAGAACCGACAGAAAGCAATTAAAATATTTGATCTAAACTGAAAAGAATGATGAACGTTTATGACAGGCAGCAGCGACCAACTCGGCAGGATGCTTCTGTTTGGGCGAAATTTGGTTGATTGTTACCATTCTGGCTCTCTCTCTCGCTCTCTCCCCCTGGTTACCAAAATCAATTGTTGTTGTCGTTTGATGATGTTTGATGGTTTATGTAACATAATAATAATAATAATAATTTTTAATAGAATAATTAAATTTAAAGAAAAAATTGAAACGAGAAAACGAGAGAAAGCTTCTGAAAGAAGCAGCGGCAACAATCCAAAAGCCCCATTGTCCTCCGTAGGAAAACGGGAAAAGAATTAAGGTCTTGTTTTGTCACTGGTGAAAAAATGTCACCGAAAGATCCACATCTAGGACCATATAACAATGGTGAGAAGGATGGAACAAAAATGGTAACAATCATCGCCGCCGCCCCAAACAAAAAACAGTTTGAAACATGTTTGTTCCAGAAAGCTTTTCTCTCTCGAACAACGCGTAATTGTTTTATAGTAGCAAGGTCCCTAGGTTTCCCTATGTCTTCTAGGGAAAGACGGAGACTCTCTGGGTCTGGTATACCGGGGAAAAATATATCCCCAATTGGTAGGATATTTGCTGCCTAGGGCCCATTTGAAACAAACACATAGAATAACAAATGTTATTTTCATTTTTTTTTGTTTTTGTCCTTTGTCTCTCCGGCTCTCGATAACAATGGCCTAGGGAGTCTAGGGTCCTAGGGAACCCGGGAGAGAGAGAGAGAGCGATAGTTGATAGCAGATCTCTCTTAGTGGATCAATCAAAAAGAAATGAAACATTAGAACGTGTTATTCGGCGGTAGCCGCAAAATTAGGAAGCTATTTGCTTAAATACCTGTGTGTTGTGTGTTTTACCTGTGTCCCGACATACGACCAACCATAGGGCCTTGGTTACCTGAGTAGGTGTGTGTGTGTGTGTTGTTTTCTTTATTAATCGCCGCGCAGACAATAACAACAAGCGCAACAATAAGATAATACGAATAATAATAACAATAATAATAACAAGAGACGACCAACCAACTTACAAAAAAAATGGTTAAGCGCGTTCAAACGCGGCCATTAATCGAGTTGGCCAATCTTTAATCAGATATTATTATTATTATTGTTATTATTTGGTCCCAAAAGTCCTCGGGTCTCGGGTATTCAGACCTTGGGAAACCTTGTTGTTGTTGTTGTTGTTGTTACTATTTGCCCCCGAAACAAAAGAAACAAAGAAAGAAAGAATTGAACACCACCAATTGTGTGTGTGTGTGTGTGTGTGTATAGATTTGGCGCCGACAGTCAACAGTCTCGGTCCTAGGTCCTAGGTATAGCTATAGGTATAGCTTGTCAATGCGTGGAGACCTTAGGCCTTGTTGGGACCTTTTGTTTTCCCAAGTCTCCAATACACTTTTCTTTTGTCCAATACCTTTGGTCTGTCGTCTACTGTTCTATTGTCTATCGGGGGGCATTGTTGTTGTTGTTGGACCTTGCGGTTGGTTCTGTCCCCACTCTGTCGTGTCGTCTGTCGTCCAATTTGCACAAACCAATCACACCAATTATGTGCCCGAACAATATGTCTGCTGCAACCACAACCAACAATAGCAACAACAGCGACAGCCGCGATTTAAATATGAAACTGAAATCGAACTTTTCCAAATATAATTACAATTACAATTAGCCCGATAACCAATTACTAAAGCTAGAATCCCATTTTGTGTTCCATTTCCATTTGGAACAGATGATGATGATGATGATGAACTGGTCCATGATCCATATTCCCGATTAACCAATCAAAATGGCCGAACAGCAACCAGAAATGGATTGCGCAACATCCTGATGAAATCAGCGAAAACCTTGACCACCACCACCACCACCATACCATTATCACCAACAACATCATCATCGTTGGATGGGCGGGAATCGATCATCAGTAATGGACCGGATGTTGGCAATCTTAATAATCATAATCATAATGATGATAATGATAATGATGATGATGCTATCAATAATAGTAATAATGGTAATGGGAATAATAACAATAAAAAGAAACATCGCCGTAATAGGACAACGTTCACCACGTATCAATTACATGAATTGGAACGGGCATTCGAAAAATCCCACTATCCGGATGTGTACAGTAGGGAAGAGTTGGCTATGAAAGTTAATTTGCCCGAGGTTCGAGTGCAGGTAAAAAAAATTTATTTTATTTTAAATTTTGGGAAAAATTTTTTAAAATTTTCAAATTTTCAAATATTGTCAAATATTGTCCCCGAAAAACCGTTACAATAACATTTGTGGTCGGGCGTGTAAGCGTAAGGCGAAAGTAAAGTGAAGTAGATAAAGTAAATATTTTCATTTTGAATTGAATTCAATGAATATAATACCGGATGGTGCGAAATAACGGGATAATAACGGGAAAATAACGGTAAATAGTCGGTGAAAATTATCTGTTTGCGCCGCACCGAATGTTTGGAATTTAAAAGGACGGTTTTCGGATGTTATTTCGTTTATTGTTATTATTATTATTGGTAGTATTATTAAATTTGATCACGCCCAAATATTAAAAATTTACTTAATTTCACACCATTTCATTTTTTTTTGCTCGACAGGTTTGGTTCCAAAACAGAAGGTATGTAAATATTTTCACACGCCCATACGCCCGCGCTTCAATAGTTAAATCGAGTAATATTCTCTGTTACACAAAACCCCGCCCACCACCCATAAACGTTACCACCCATCTACCCGCCCACCCACAAACGCCCACATTATAGAGCCAAATGGCGAAGACAGGAAAAGCTGGATGATCAAAATTCTTATAGAAATCTAGGTAAAGTATATCCAGAAATTGACCGGAAACATACCACAACGATCAACTTTTGGCATTTTGTTTTGTTCAAAGACAAGAACTATGATCTGAGCCCACAGAATGGCCCACTTTCATCCGCATCACCACCTTCGTCGCCAAGTCCACTGGGCGCCAGGAATGCTTTGATGGCCAACACCCACCAATGCAACATGAATCCATCGGCCAAATCCATGTTGACCATGAACCGTGACCCGTTAGGGGGCGTTTCATCTTCCTCTTCACCATCACCATCGATGTTCAAGTTTTCCACTAATACCGCGAACAATGCTAATACCGCTTCCTCCGCATCCTCCTCTTCCTGCCTGGATCATCATCATAATCATCATCATGGTCATCATTTGTCGGCATCGGCGTTCAACACGACGAACAATCTGTTTGTTGGAAATCACTTACCATTGCCAGCATCGATGATACCGACACATTTTGGTAATATTGATACATGGCTAGCGGCAGCATCCATACATCAGGCCGCATCATCAATCGGTTTCAATGGGCCATCGATGACCACCACCATCAACAACCACAACAGCGGTGGTAGTAGCAGCAACAGCAGTGGCAACAACAACAACAATTCTCACCAACATCCATCACCGTTTCCGGCGGTGTTTGGCACGTCTTCTTTGTACGGTTATCCGAATTGGCCTCTGCAGCCTCTGCAGCATCCCCACCACCATCCAAACCATCATTTAGGGTCTTCATCATCATCATCGTCGTTGAAGCAGAAAACATTGGATCATTTGAATCAGCTAACCAGCATGGCATTCTTGAGTGCACAACCACCACCACCGTTACCATCATTAACATCTTCGGATAACTTCGATGGCCACAATAAAGCGGATGATCCATCAAGCGGAGATAAGGCGGGATTACCGCCGCAGCGACAACAACAAACAAGTGCAACGAAAAAATCATTGTCGTTCAAATCGACGCCCGAGTGCTTTACTAGTCCATCCACTAGTCCACTGAACTTATCGTTAACATCCGCCGCCGCCACCACCAACAATGGTGATCATAATCAACTGCCGACAACAACTTCGGGCTTCATCCCCGGTGGGTCATCCACAGATGCCAGTCGGATCCATGATGATGATGATGATCCTCCGGAAAAGCAATGTGCAATAATAATTTCCAATAATAATAATAATAATGATGATAATGATGAACCAGATTCACCATCATCAAATTGATTTTAGGATTTAATTCTTAATTCAATTTACCTTCCCCTTTAATCAATTTTCCCCCTTTTGATTTCAACAATTTAACCCTGTATGGAC
>JAOZJS010001089.1:0-14408 GCA_025882695.1 Amerodectes protonotaria | reverse complement strand
TGTTGTTGCCGCTGTCACCTGGAGATTCACAATGTTCACATTTTACAATTATTTATGAACCTGTTGTGACGACCGACCGAAATGTGAACACAACAACAACAACAACAACAAAAATAAGATTGCCCGTTGAACCTCGTAGCCCGGTATCTTCGTACCCCGCGCAGCGAAAAACCACGAGAGACCGCCGCCGAACAACAGTTCATTTTTTCCCGAAAGGATAATGATCAATTTCACGGCAAGACACCACACGATTTCTGATAGCCGAAGCGAGGTTCGGATGGATGGTTTCTTGGATTTGACAACAACAACGATGATCACCGAGCAATGAAGAAGAAGGATCGACAGTAGAAATCAAGAAGATACAATGCGAAGAAACATTATGAATGATGATGGTAAACGAACGAATCTCGCTCTCTCGCTCTCTCGACATGGCAATCCAGTTTCCAGTAAAAGTATATCTGCCTTTGTGTGTGTACACCGTTTGTTATTATCATTCCTTGGTTGGAATCAATCTTAATTATCCTGAATCCAATCCGGCACCGACAGACAGAGAGCGACACGGAGATACAGAGAGAGAGACAGCACAGATCTGGAAGCGTTTTATCGGATTGCATAATTGAAAAAAAAAATATATAAACTTGGAATTTCATTCTCACACCCACACACACACACAGAGACACACGCCCACCAAACGAGGGAAAAGTGAAGCCAAGGGGATCAAAATCCAAGGAAACTTTCGATTGTTCTTCAATAATGATGGCCAAAACGCGCCAAGACCAAGGCAAAGTAGCGGGAGGAGGAGAAGGAGGAGCGCGAGGAGAAGGAAACACATTAAAAATGAAAATATTTCATTTCATTTCATCGTTTGATTGTCGTTTTGTTCAGAAAAGAATTTCGAGTGTGTTTGTGCTGTGGTGGCTGTGTGTATGATGGCAATTCAAAAAAAGAAGAACGTTGACATTCTTTGGCCACCATTCCATTCCATTTCTTTGGCCTTTGAAGGCCACGATCATAATGATGATGATGATGATCGTAGTATTCGCGCCAAACTCTCTCTAGCTTTTTGTTATCATTGTGGGAAAGAATGGAATGATGATGGATACACATTTCTAAAATTGGTTCATTCATTCCATTTCCATTATTCTTTTGGCATCTTTTATCCACTTGCCACAACAACGAAAAAAATAAAATTATGTTGACATTCGAAAGCCACCACCATCAAAAGCATCCCTTTGGTCTCCCTCTGTCTCTATGTCCCTGTTTCATGGGGTTAGTGTGGCAACTTGATTCGCTTCTTCTTCTTCTTCTTCTTCTTCTTCTTCTTCTTCTTCTTCCATAACCTTGAACCTTGATTACAATTTTCCGAACAAATTAACCAAGCTTGTATTTGAAAAGTGGATAGAGCAACCGAGAGGGAGAGAGAGCGCGAGAGTGGTAGAATTTTGAATTTCAAATTTCCAATCGCGACAAATCAGCACCCTCGAAATTCGAATCGCCTAACAAGGATGGTTATCATCGTTTTCTGTGTGTATGTGCTTCTGTATCCAGGTGTCAAGATTGAACATAATCAATAATTATCCATTCAGAATCGAGGATTGTTTTTGTTTTTTTCATGTTCGTTGTACTGAACAGTGCAATTTCCAAAAGGCTTATGTCATAGAAGTAGTAATATGGTGGATGATGGATCGAGGTGTACCAACACTGGACATAGCCGATGCCGATGCAGATGTTATTATTTTTCCTTTGTAGCATTTCTTTCTTTATTTCTTAGAAACATCATCATAATAATAATGATGGTGATCATCATTATCATTGTTGTTGTTATTATTTTCATTTTCAATTCATTTTTGATGGCCAACCACGCTCTATTGAATTTGTGGTTGTGGCTACCAAATACTACTATGATAGACGATACAAGTAGACAAAATTCAAGGCTATCCATTTGTGCACCGATGCTGACGGTTCAGGGATACAATTTTGGATTTTAGGATTTTTTGATTTTTTGATCATTCTTTTTGTATTGAATCCAATTGAAAGCTTTTCGACGTAATAACGACACCCGAAACCTCAACATCGTGTGGATTATCGCAGAAAAATAAGAATTAAAAAGGATTTGGAGAGAGAAAAGAAAGGGAAGAATAAGCATCACCTTCACCACCACCACTACTACCACGATGATGATCATCGACCACCACCACCACCACCACCACCACCACCACGACCATCATCATCATCATCCAAATTCGAATCAACCATGCAACCATGCCATTGATCGTTTCCTAATGATCTTCTAATGAGAGTGTGTGTGTGTGTGTGTTTGTATTCAAATATCTAGCCCATTCCTTTTCCCTTCCCTCGGTTTTTCTCCGGTCGCAAGCAGATGCACTGATTCAATACCTGTTGTCTTGTCTTGGGGTGGGAGGAGTGTAGGTAGGAGTGGTCACGAAAAATCATGATCATGGAGTTTCGCTTTCACCATGCATGGAAAGAAGAGTTGTTCACATTTAGCACATTCTCCGCACAAGTCCACTGCAAAAATACAAGTCAACAAGTAGAACAGCCTTCTGAAGCCTTCTTCTGTTCTGCTTTGTGTGGCTAATCGACGAATGACGACGACGAGATGAATTGTGATTGGTCAACTGTCTCCCTACTTATTCACACTGTTTTTATCAAAAAAAATCGACTTAACTATCGTCTTTATAACACGGCTATTTGTTTAGCATTGGGGGTTGGACTGATATCTGGCTCAGCAATAATACTCAACACGTATTTGAGTAGGAGCTGACCGCAAGCGCAAACAGTATGGCACCTCTTGCTTTGCCTTGTCAGGCTATGTGCCTCCCATAGTCCAGTGGTACTGTCCAATGATGTTACGTGCTGAACCAACCAATGATAGGGAGTGCAGTGCATAGTCAAGGTTTTAAAGACAAATTGAATTGAATTATGACAACTGAGAGAGAGTTGAAGAGAGAAGCTCCTCCTGCTCCTTCTTCTTGTTCTGCATTTTGTACTGTTTCTGATGGCATTTAGCTGCCCACATTATGTAATATCAATTACAAGTAGTAAACCTAACAACTAGCAACTCACTAGCAAGTACTCTGCAACGCGTGTTCGTAGCCACTGGTTGACCACATCTCCCTACTCTAATGATTCAATCAAAAACGATAATCCGCATAATGATCTTCCGCATTACAGGCAGACATAATGTTGTTGTTGTTGATTATGTAGAATCTAGATCAATAATGATTGATGATGATCGTTGTTGAGGATTTAATAATTAATCCATCAATCCATCAACATTCGGCAGACACTTTTCTTCGGTGATAGACGATTGAAACACACACTTATCGGGTGAAAACCGGAACAAGTTGATCACAAAAAGGGTTAAATCCCTTCTGATTGAATGCGTTGCGGCCAACATCACGCACATAATCTATAATCCATCCATCCATTAATCCAAATTGAATCCGTTCAGTAATATGACACCTGTTTAATTCCACACACACACACACACACACACACACTTGTTTGATCTAATATATTCATTCATTCTGTTCGTGATACAACCTTGCTCGCCAAGCTAGCTAATATTGAAGGCGGCGGTGGATGATGCGGAGGATGTTTGGTGTTATTGGGTCAATGGATTCAAATCACATTATCCTATTGCCCTATTACCAATCTTTTTGGAATCTTGTTTGGGGGGAGGGAGGATCAAATTCTCGATCACGATCATGGTTTTGGTTTAATTTTATTTTATTTTGTTGTGAGAAATTACAAAAAAAAAATTGAGTTCACCATTACCGAACATGTTGTCGGTGGTGGTGGTAATACAAAGCTAACCCCAAACCGATTATGACTGAAATGATGATTTAGCTTCGGAATCCTTTCCTTTATCTTTAGGCCAACAACAACAATCCACCAAACGAATCATACTCGCGGAGCATCAATTGATGCGCTCTCTCTCTCTCTCTGTCTATGTTTAATCTTCGGCTTTTACCATCATTATACCGACCCGAGATTGGCCTAATGCCGAGCGCTTCTTCTTCTTCGTTCGTTAAAAATTTCTATTTAAAGAAAGAAAGCCAACAACAAACAAAAAAAATAAAATAAAATAAAGAAGCGGTCGAAGGATACGAAGACAAAAAAGACAGTAAAAAAAAGCAAATAACGGTTTCGAAATTGTTAAACGAACGAACGAGCAGAGCAAAAAAAATACCGAAAAGTGGAAAATTGGAAGCCATTAATGATGCTGATGATGATGATGATCAACAACCTCGACTTTGTCGAAGCTTTGTGGTCGAAGCGAAAAAAAAGAGGTGCAATTTGGTGGCCGTCTTTTTCGATCTACTCAATGATGATATATCTAAACAAGCATCATCTTTTAATTATTATTGTCATAATCATTAAGGATGCTTTAGGATGCTTGTACCATCAGTTCTAATCCATCCTTGTTGAAAGGGTTGAAGCTAATTTTTTACTAAATGGCATCAATCCTTTCTCGGGAAGCTGTTAGGAAGATATGATCTTGGTGGTTGGTAAATGGCAAAATGGCAAACAACCTGAAAATCATGTCGACCCCATGATACATCCAGGAACCTCGAGGTCGTCCTGACGATCATACATACAAGCTGATGCTAATGGTGTTTGTTTGACCTTTCCACCGCAACCAAATCGAACACACAAATCTTCGACATGATCGATGAGTTCAGGAAAGTAAAAATATTGAAGCCGAGAAAAAAGATCGATCGATCGTACAGCATTCATCATCCAGCAAATTGTTCACGGCCTCCACTTCTCATTTCTGGCTTCAACACAGGTATTGATCAAGTGTATGATGATCGTAAATCAAGATTCGTTGATTTCAAAGCTTTCAGAGCATCTTCATCTTCAACTTCAACTTCAACATCAACTTTGACCAATCGAATATCGAATATTGAACATTGGAAGAGGCCAAATTCCGGCGGATTGTCATTCCGGGAGGTCACGTGTCCAACAAGTTTTTGCTGAACGATTATTATGAAATATTTTCGGACCAAGATAAACCGAGAGAAACGTTTGACATTTTGAGGTTTGATGGAAATGTCGTTTTGGCAGCAACAACGGCAGAAAACAAACACAAATTCACCTCAGGCACCGTCAAGCGGCTTCTCTTCTGACATCGCGCGACGATCTCTGTGCGTGCGATCGAGAACCATGTCACGCGTGAGAAAATCACCAAAATCACCACTGAAAAAAAACGTGTCCATGCACATATTAATTAGTGTCACACACACTCGCATACACTCAGCCCTCGAGGCTCATCTTCAGCCGGGAATAATTTGACCAAAACCAATGACAACAATATGCCCTGAGAGTAGTGTGACAAACATGACAAGGTCGTTTCACAGGGTACCACCGGAATCGAACCACAAAGAGACCTTGAAAATGCATTGTGCATGTCTCGGCTTGATGAATCATATTACTGAAACCATAGGAATCCACTAATTGTTATTCGAATCAAGAATTCCAAGAATTTGTTACATGTGTGTGTGTGATTTATGATTAGGATTTTTCGCGCCAATCTTCACCAACACCACCACCACCAGTGGGGATTAGTGAGGATCCTGGCTTGTGTGACATTGCCTCGCTGAATTCGGTATCTTTGTGATAGAGATTCTTTCCCGGTGGTGTGTAGTTCCTAGTGTTTCCATAGAGATGAGATTAGTGTTTGGTGAATTGTTGTACACCATCATTGAAATTTTCTCTTCTTCTTCTTTAGCTCTAAGTAGTTTTACCTTTTACCTTTGTGGACTTTAAAGGTTTTTGAACTTTTTTCCCATGTTTTCATCTTCATCATCATCTTCTTGTTCTTCTTCTTCAACAACAACAACAAGAATGGTTGAACAACAGAGAGAAGATGTGAAGAAGTGAAGAAGAATGATTGTTTTACATGTTTTTGTTGTTCAACGCAAAACATCGAGGAAAACGGTCGAGGGCTTAGCGAAAATAAGAGAAAAATGCTGCGCTCTGGTTGGCTAGTTTGCGCGCTTGTTGAAGGGATTCAAGGAAACACACAGTGTGTGTGTGTTTCAGGCTTGGTTGGGCGCGCAAAGTTGCTTATTGTGTTGCTTCAAGCATTCGAAAACAAAAACTGTTCGATTTAAAATCAATTTATTCTGAATTAAATTTCAAGGTAAATCCCTTAAATCACTTTCGACCCGGATTTGGTTACAATTATTGCTTCTTTAGGATTATTAGGATTCTCATCTGGATAATACGTAGTGTGTTTACGGACGTTCCTTGTTTCCAATTCTGTTTCCGAATTATTTCCAGTATTTTGTTCGAAACGATCCTATTTCTCAGCCAGGGAACATGTTACGGATACGATTTCCGGGTCCGATGAAATCGGAACTTTCCGGCTGTTATTAATGTTGCGTCTACAACATATCACACACATACATACACTCAGTACACTTATAACTACTAGCAAAGAAACTATTATCCGCAACGAATTATCCATGGTAAAATTCACAATTTTTTGTCCGATATTAGTAGTAGAGTTAGTATTAGTTTCTGGCGAATCATTCCTTGAGCAGGTTTTCGAAAAAAGATGATTAGTCGTAGCGGAATTTATCTCGGCATATTTTTCATCGCATTCTCTCAGAATGGCATTCTCGCATTGTAACGTATCGAACACCATACGACAGAAACGATAAGTTCTTGTGAACTAAATTAGGAAATAATGAGGAATGAGGAGTTCCGAATTCAGGTAGAGATTAAGTAGAGCTTACATAATCATCATATTTGATTTGCCATTCTGCTTTAAAATATTGATGACATTGTTCAAGTTCTTGTCGCATTGTGAATCTAGTGTTTTTGTAACATTCGTTTGGTAATTCGATTGGTTTGTATTTGGGAAGCTTGATGGATGGTTTTTGTGTATTTGGAATATATTCAGTTGTAGTTGTTACATCATTGGTTGTTGATTTACTGGTATCTTGTCGATCCAAGATCAAGGCCATAAAATAATATAACCAAATTGGAGTCAACAACAACAAGGCTATGCAAACTATATCCATGCCGTTATTAGCTGCTTTCTTCATTTTCAAAATATTCGAATCTGAGATTAAAGTGGATCCGATTTTCGACAAAGGTTTATTCCGTTTTTTTCTTTTTTTTAAATCTCTGGGATTTTTGCCTTTACGATTATGGTGCGGCAAATATTTACCATTCATTTTTTGGTATCCGTACAATGCAAAATATGACACTATGATCAATGCTATCAGAGTTAAGGGTATGGCTGTGTCTATCTTGTTACCGAGAATTGATATCCTGGTTGAATGCACAGCAATAGCTTGATTGACCACCATCATCATAATCATCGTCCAAAATAAACACGATCGCATAAATGAGATCGATCAGAATCTTGCAGATCGATGGATATATTCGCAGAGGTACAAAAAAACAATCCAGCCAAATCAGAAGGAATAATGGTCGGTGAAGCCCACAGCCCATTATTTTATAGTACCGAAATAATTGGATTCTGTTCGAAATGTTCCCTGAATGTAGTTTTTGATTGTGTTGGTAAATTTGAATTTCGAATTTTTTTCAATTCGCCAATTCCGTTACTAAATTGTGCCCGAAATTCGGTGATCTCCAATTACTTCTTGAATAAGTTTTATGAATATTCAATCTCCATCCGCACCAAAATTTCTCGCATAGTAGAAGATAAATGGCAAGAGAATTCTCCGAAGAGGATTCTCAAATTTCATAAATAACCCGAACATTTTCCAAAGATCCAAAATGGCAGGCAGCCATACTCTGATCATATTCCAGCCATTCCAGCACGATTGATTGTTGCCAGCCAACCATTAATGGTTGAAGGTTCTAATTTTTTTTCAGCAATTCTCGAACTAGGTTTCAACTAGGACATACATTCGAGTTTGATGTTCCATCATTGCTGCTGAATGCCCTAAATTATTCGCTATGTTATCAGCAATGCCAGTCAGCTCCCGAATCGAACAAAAGAAGCCAAGCCAAGCCAAGAGAATAAAATTATATTCAAGTGGACCATTTTCGTTTCCATTGTTCTTATCATCATCATCATCATCATTATTCTGAGGTCCATTTCCTCAGTGTGGTTTGTCCGCCACAATCCGCCATCAACCGGACGCTCTCTCTCTCTCTCTCTCTCGCCATTATTTTCGCGCTATTTGTATTCCTGAGTTTGTTTGTTCTGGAGAGATTCTCCAAATGATGGCGTATTGCGTAGGTTGAAACCCACACACCAAACACACCACCAGTGTGTGCAAGGACAATTGAGACCACCAGGCCAAAAAATTCGTTCATTCGTTTTGTTTATTAACATTAACATTTGATTAACGAATGAAATCACATCTTAATTAAGACCTCTAGATTCGAGGTTTGAATAATTTTTTTTTAACATTACAACCAACCACCAAGTAGATTAGTAGCAAGGGATGGTTAGTTTTATTTTTCTGTTCTCTGCACTTCATCAATCAATTCATTAAGCCACTCGCGGAGAACGGGAACTAGATCGATGTATAGCAGCCAAGGTTGCTTTCATCAAGGATCCACACTGCATCAAGGATCCACACTGCATTCACTCGGGTCAAGTTATTATTACACACAATGACATGTGTGTTGAGCATATATATTGGGTACGTTTCCATAATGATTATTATGAAGATATTTTCTGTGTCCCCCAAATTGACCTAAATCTGTCAATGAAATATGTACAGAGAAATGATAATATCCAGAGAAACTAAATTAGAAACTAAACTCAAACACCAATCATCAATTCTCATTAAGGAATTCTAAATTGAGATTGAATGAATGAATGAATGAATTATGAATTTGATTTGCGTTGGCGTGCGTGAATTATTATTATGAAAAAATAAATAATCTCATTGATTCTAGGCGTGTGCTATGTGTAGGTGGGTGTGTGGGTGTATGCAACTGTATATTCTAATTAACAAATTAATTATGCAACACACTCCCCGTTACGAAAAAAAGATTAGCTAAGAAAAGCTACGATAACTGTTGCTGAGACGTATTCAAATAAAATAGCCAAGAAAAGGGTTGAGCAACCGGTAAGCCGCATGCGGTCAATCCAGCATTTTTGCGCCGCCCATCAAACGCAACTAAACGGTTTCAGCTAAACAACAGTATACGCGAAGCTCTATATTCCTCTCTCTGATTGGTCCAATGTCAGGATTTGACCCGATGACTAGACACTCTCGAACACTATAAACTACGCGATGTAAAACGATCAGCTTTAACCAGCCAGCACAAGTCTGCCAATGTTTCTGCCTCCCGGTCTGCCTATAACGACCGTTCGCCCCTTTGATTGGTTCATAGTGATGATTTGACCTGATGACGAGACACACTATAAACAGCAATAGAAGGTATATGCCTCTCTCTGATTGGCCCAATGTGATGATTTGACCCGATGACGAGACACACTAAAAGGAGGAGACTGAGTTGTAGTTCTATTCTCTGGTCCAGAGATGTCGCTGGATGTCGTCCAGATTCTACAGGGCCCGCCAAAAAATTTAAAAACATTTAAATTAGCCTGTTGATTAAATAAGGTTGCTCGCCCGTGGCTAAGATCATGGTGCACCAAGGTTTTGTAGCGTTTAATTGTGACACTCGACATAACGACATTCAAGCATTCAATGTTTTCGGTGCCTGGAATCTGGTGGTGGTCACCTGTCCATCAAGTTGACAATTAAAAATAAGATAAAACTGGCTTTGGATTGACATTTCTTGTTGATTTTTGTGTTTGTCAAAATCCAGACACATTATAATGTAACACAATGTCAAACAAAAGAATCCAGCCAACAAAATGCTATGGCTCAAGGGTTTCAACTCGAGTGATTACGTAACGTAAAACATAAACGTACTTACATAATTTACCTGGAAGCGTTTCTTGGCCAAAACTTGGCTTACCTGTGATGATCTGTTTTTATTTTCTTGACCAAACAACCAGCAAAACCAGCTAGCTAGTTAGTTATCCTACAATTATCATTGCTTCATGGTTATGGAGAAGGAGCCTCTCTCCCTCTCACCATACCTGACAATAATTATAGCCTTTCGGTCAATCATAATGATCATCATCAGCATAATCTTAACCACGTACCTGGAGAGAGAAAAGGCCTCATGGTGAGTATCATCAAATGATTATACCCAAGGAAGCTTCACCAACACGCCCAGGAACACACCCCGACAAACTGTAATTGATTTCTCCTTCATTCCTTCTTCCTCAGGTAACCCCACACAAACACACTCTTCTTTCTCATCATGATTTTGGATCTTGTATTGTTCCCAAATCTTATGAAAACTTTAATCTAATCCTATGAAATTATCTGGAGCCTTGTTCCTGAAATTATCTCCTCATTTGGATCCCGTGTCTGGATCCAATTCAGTATTGTCTGAAAGTAAATCGTTGCCTGCGTTGAATACGATCCACACCTTGTTTTTTTTGTACGTTGTACGTTGTTGTACGTTAACTTTCATTTTTAAAACTTGTTTCCATTTAAGCATAGAACAACGGAGCTTTTAAAAATGAAGGGGGATGACGATATTTGGCGATTGGAACGAAAACATCGATTGTCTTTCGTTCAATTTCTTTTCCCTTCACCAGCGATGGGCGATGACAATAGTTGGCGAATTGAACGAAAACATCGATTGTCTTTCGTTCGATTTCTTTTCCCTTTACCAGCGAAGGGGGATATCGATATTTGGAGCAAATTGAACGAAAACATCGATTGTCTTTGGTTTTTGATTTTTTTTTCTCTCCAAGATAATTGCTATTTGTACAGCAATGGCAATGGATGTGTGTGACTTATTATGGTCATATTTGACTCAGTGGGCTTATGGGCGATGGCCAACATTTCCAATATCTTTATTTTATTATCCAGGGCGATGTCTTACTTCATCATCATCATGCTTTTCCATTCTAACTTTTTACCTTTGACATCGTTGACCTTTTTCACCCAAACATAAAAATGGATGTTGATGGTGGAGGAAAACCAGGAAAGGTGTTTGACGACGCGGAATCATAAACTTGGAAGGTGAAGGTGAACACTTTTTGGAGAGAAACAAGATTCTTACGAGTGCGAGTGCGAAACCATTGGACACCCTGGGCCATCATCATTCTTGTTTCTTGTTGTTGTTCGGTTGATTGTGATTGTTTTCGACCATATTTGGAATCTTGAAGTTTTAATTGTTCAAAGTTCAAACAGGCAAACAAACAATCAAACAAACAGGCGAATAAACATAAAGACAAACAGGAACCAACAGGAACAATGTTCGGTCGATCCATTGTTGGTGTAGGTTAGATTAGACTGTTAGGTCTGCTTCTTCTTAAAGCTTCTACCCTGAAACAAGATCTTGAAGATCTCGTATGGTTCAGCGTCTTCCATCAGCGATTCGCCCCCCAATGTCGCCAAGGGTGCGGCCATGTGGACACTTTGTCGCACATCAATTTTTGGCCAATTTCAGTGTCCAAACAGGCCTGTATGTCAGCATTGGTGTGTGAGCGTGTGTTGGCTTCCGTGTGCTTATTATCCGTGTTAGGTGTGTGTGTGTGTGTGTGTGTATGTGTTGATAATATTATCAATCTTTCTTTAGTTTTCAACGGGTTGAACATCATCTTAAGATCATGTTGGTTGGTTGGTGTTGTCCTTGAACATGCAAGGAGTGTGGTGTTTGCACTGGAAGATTTTTTCTCGGCCAACCGTGGAAAATGGGAGAGTGAGAGAGCTTGAGCGATAGCGAGCTACAAACCAGATTAGCTGACCGAAACCAGAAGAGAAAAAGCTAAGCGCTAAGCGAAAATTAGCACGAATTATCCGAATCGACGACCATGGTGGATGAATGAAGAAGAAGACGAAGAAGCAAAAATAAAAACGAAATTGCGGACAAAATTTGAATCTAATCTGAATTGCTTGCTTGCTCGCTCGCTTGCTTTACAGGTAAACCTGGAAGATTAAGACACACACACACACACCTATTGGCTAAAACAAGCTCGAGAGAGAGAGAGAAAAATCTTCGAATTGATAAACGAAAAAAAAAAATACCTAGAACCACATGTTGGCCGCGAATGTAGACCAAACGACGATGGACTGAATGATTATGATGGACAGAACAGATAGACTGACTGACTGACTGAAAGAAAGAGAAGTCGGATATTTTTTGGGCACTGGGAGCTGACCTTGAATTAGGATCCATGCTTGAATTAATCGGCCAGGACAGGTACAAACGGACAGGTAATAACACAGGTACACACAAAAAGGTATTCACACAGGTAAACACAGGTAATATTCGGTGAACAGAAAATATCAGAAAATTTTTGCCATTTTATGTGAATGAATGAATGATCGTTCCGAGACTCCGATTGGATCCAAAAATAATCCTACAAAGGATCCTAAGATCCGAGATCCGGATTGCCATGTCATACATTGTCATACATCGGTTTTGGCCATATTGGGCCATATTGAACATCGAGCAGAACGTTGCAGAAATTCCAACCATATCAATGACCTTTTCCATTCCCCGGGTCATCGATGTTGTTGGTGTTGTTATTGAATCTGTCAATGTCAACCACCACCACCGTCGGAGCTATATAATCATTTTGATATTCCGAAAAAGAAAAAAACGAGTAGGCGGTCAAAGGTCAATCACCATCCCTGCACCATACACAGCTTTTTTTCACTGGCTTTTTGAGCGAATATATTTTTCTGAGCTAATCTAAATCAAACATAGATCGAATGGATCGTTGAAAGATGCCAGAGTGAAAAAGTGAAAGTCAATGTGTTTGAATGATGATTTGGATGCGGAGAGCACATCTAACCTAAAGACCTTTTACATGAAAAAAAGAGGCCAACCAACCAGAGGATCGTCGTGACGACCACAACGAGACGATCTTCGACGACGTCAGTTCCGGCGGATGGTGATCGTAAAAAAGAATTAGTATCAAGGGGGAAAACAACGAGGATTGGATTGTATCAACCACCACCACCACCACTCCTATACAAGTGTTGGATAACATAATCAATCTTGGTACTGGCTTTGTAGGGGAAACGAAAAATATCAACCACCAAGGGGGGTTGAAATGAATTGAATTTATTATTAAAAATGATTTTTGTGTTCCCCTGTTCTGATCAAGCATTTCAGCTTGATCAAATCCGCGAAAAATTGAAATTAATCTCGCTCACGCTCTCGCTCTCTCGCTTTCTCCAATTGGAAATGTGTGTCGTATTTATAATGATGTTGATGATGATAATAATAATAAGATTCGCTTGGCCACCACAGCGAAAAATAAAAATTGGAGCACATTGAATATTATCCAAAATATAAATGATACAATGTCGAGGAAAGATGATATGATATGGCATCGAAATGATGGTGGTGGTCAAGTAAGCATCGGGGATCATCGCTTAGAGGAGAATGGCCACAAACGCCAACACACTGGCTATCGGATTACATCGGATGCCGCTGTGTGATGCGAGCATGGTGTTGAACAGCAAACATTTTTAATAATTAATTTAAATCATCATTCGGATTTCGGATTCGGATCCCAAAATTGGGCAAATCAAATCGAAATTGATGGAAATTGGAGCGATCATCATTTTGAACAGGGATGAACAACCGGCGGCACGCAGGGCTCAGGGCGCGTGCGGCTCATCGAACATTTTGGTGCTGCCCACCAAGCGCATTTCAGCTTAACAGGAGACGAAGCTATATTCCCCTCTCGCTCTGATTGGTCCAATGTGATGATTTGACCCGATGACGAGACACACTATAAACCTATAAACCGAGGGAAAGCGTACAGCTTTAACCAGTACAAGTCTGTACATGTTTGACGCCTATAACAACCGTTTTGCCCTCTGATTGGTTCATAGTGATGATTTAACCTGATGACCAGTCACACTAAAAGGAGGAGCCGAAGCTGTATTTCTGTTCTTCTGACAAGAGATGGCGCTAAAAAAAATTTTCAAATTTAAATTGGCCCGTTCAATAAAAAAGGTTGCTCATCCCTGATTTTGAGGCTGTGGATCACAACGAGCGAGAGCGGACGCTGCGCGCCAATCAAATTCACGCGGTTTCAAAACGATCCAAGCTTTGGATTGTGTGTGTGTGTGGGTGTACTTTTTTTTAGGAATCCGAACAAAACGATATATGATCCATTGCAAGTGCAATTCCCCCACGGGAGAAAAATTGATTCACATTAATTATGTGGAACACGTCCGAGTACACCACCGACCGACCGACCGACCGACTAGCCATGTTGTGGCCATATCGTAGTACACACACAATGGAAATTCCAAGATTTATTAGTGGAAATCGATTTGGAAATCTGGAACGAATTTTAATTTATTGCTTCAACAATCAATTGTGCAGAA
>JAOZJS010001088.1:0-14411 GCA_025882695.1 Amerodectes protonotaria | reverse complement strand
TTTTTTTCTTTCGGTGGTCGGTCGTTGTCGAGGTTCTTAAGTTTCCTTCAAGTTTTCATCGAGAAAACACACACACAACTTGGCCAAGTGGACAAGTGGGCAAGTGGGCAAGCAAGCAGGATCGTCAAGAGGATCCAAAGAGAGAGAGGGACAGAAGCTTTAGAAGCTCAATGTATTTCATGAATAACTTAATTGTTAAGAATGGTGATTAATCGATTTCTCTCATTCTTCAGTCGGACCAGAATTAGCCCCGCGAAACAGCGGAAAACTGCAGGCACCCTGGATTCTGCTGCTTGTCATTCCAGTTGGCTAACTGGAATGTGGAATCTAATCCCAACAAAAACAAAGCCAGGCGCCTCGGCGATTCCTGTGATCCGAGAATCGGAGAAAAAACCCGGGCAAGATCGTCCAACTTAAGTCTGGTATTGTATTTTTTTTTTGAAAATTATTTGTCGACCTACGACGACATCTCTGGGCAGCAGGATGGAAATAAAGCCTCGTCTCCTCCTTTTAGTGTGTCTCGTCATCAGGTCAAATCATCACAATGAACCAATCAAGGAGGGGAAAGGGTTGTGGTAGGCGTCAAACATGCACAGACTCGCATACTGGTTAAAGCTGACAGGCTGAGATTTGCACAGGTTTATAGTGTGTCCTGTCATCGGGTCAAATCATCACTTTGAACCAATCAGAGAGCGAGAGGAATGCAGACTCGTCGACTCCTGTGTGTGGTGTAAGCCAAAAAGAGAAAAAGCTTGGTGGGCTGCACCAAAAAAAAACGTTTGATGGGCAGCCGGTTGCTCACGCTTGCTCTAGGGAGCAGTGTTTGGGCCTGGTTGATCGGACGAAACATAGGAAGAAATATATTGGATAGGGGGCGTGATTTCAATTTTGAAAGATGATAATAATAATAATAATCGAAGAAATAGAAATAAAGATACATTTCATGTGGCACTTTTTTTTCCGGAGCAATTTTTCATCATCATCATTGATTATTATTATTAGTATTAGTTTCGATTCGGATATTCAAAAGAATCGATATTCTCTAGAGTTTCGCCGAGCAGGAGGATGACGCCCGGCGACGAAGGCCCAGAAAAAATGAAAACCCGAAAACCGAAATGAATGGTGTGATGCCACACACACACATTAAAACACACCCGCCCACATCCACACACACCGGCTGTCGATTCTGCACACAGCACAGCTTTGGTATCCAACATATCGCATCCAACATTGCATCGCTGCAACCCACTGGTGTGTGTTGGGCGTAAATTATCCTAAATTATAGCCCAATACCATCACACACACACCATACCAGGGCAAGAGACAAGGGAAACAGGAACTCTGGGTTCCATTCATTCATTCATTGATTCATTCATTGAAAGTATGCAATTGTACCAGAGAAAAAAGGGGGGAGTGCAACAACAACAACAACAGCGAGCGAAAAAATTCGATAAAACCAAATAAAAGATGTGAAACAATCTAACTAATTTTCGGGTTTTCGGGAAGAGGGAGCGAGATCGAAAGACGAAGAGAGAGCGAGAGAAAATCAGGTTTAGTAAATTAGCAGCTTCTGCCCTGCATGTGCCAACCGTGTATGGTGCAAGGCCCCTAAATTGATTGATTCATTAGGGCTAATTCTATATTTAGGGCAATGATGATGATGATCAAAGAGGGGGATGCAGCGTTTCTGAACACACACACACACACATGTATCCTCAACAAAACATGCTGGATTCATTTTGGATCAAGAGTTTTGGATCTCGATTCTTTGCGACTGGCCGAGAATTGTTCTGTTCGTTTTTGGTGTTGTGATGATGATCGGTATTATGCGTGTGTGTTGAGGGGAGGCGGGGCAGAGGAAAAGGCAAAACACACACACACATTCAAGAGGGGGACACGGAAGAATACAAAGGGAAGAGAGAGTTTCGCGGGCTTAATCAACGAAGAACGAAGAAAGCAAAAAAAGATTGATCAGACCGACTGGAACCTAGAGAAAAAAATTGATTCGGAATTCATGAGCAGCACTAGAACCAGAACCAGAATGGAACGGTTTTTTCTCTCCAACGTTTAGATCGATCGAATTTCTCATTCGATGTGTTTCGTTGGTTTCCATTATTTTCTTTTCTTCTTCTATATTCTGTCAGTCGTTTCGGTTGTTGTTGTTGTTGTTGTTTTCGCTATTCAGTTTCTTTGAAATTGAAACTTGCGAAAAGTGAAATCAATAAATCGCTTTAGCGATTTTATACGTGGGGGGCAGGAGGAATCCAGAAAGAATCCATCCAATGATGGACTCGGATGGATGGATGGAACGATCCACACCCGTTCGGTATGTCAGATTGTGCCCATGTTCCGGTGGTGACATTGAGCGTATTCGAAATGTGTGTGAGGAAAACATATCCAAAAGATCAATCCGGAAGCAAAGCCTCGGAAGAAGAAGAAGAACCAAAAAACAAAACAAAAAAAAAGGAATCCAAAGCTCTGAAGCTTTGATACACACACACGCATTTGCACTTGGAAGCTTTATATCAATTCTTCCAAGTGTCTGGAAACGTTTTGATGTTTCCCGGGGGAAGGTGTGATGGGCTACGAGTAAGATTCAGTGATTTTTTTTATCCGTTTCTAAGCTTTGAAGCAAACAGAAGAAAAAAGGAAAAAGAAAAAGTAACATTGTTTGTGAATATGTGTCATTCTGCGGCTTCCCTTCCTCCCTGCGCCCCCTGCTTCCTACTTTCCAGTTAGGAGAGCTAACAACTTTCGACCTGTCAAACAAAAAAACTGATAGTGAAACCCCGGGAAACGATAGAAACTTCCATTGCTTCTCGTGTACATAAAGTACGTCCGATTCTATCATTATTATTATTATTATTATTATCTTTTTTTTTATTTTTGCTTGGGGTAAAGCAAGCAAAAACTAACATAAAATATGCTTACATGTCATGTATGAACGGAGACGGAGGAGGAATTAAGAATCACAGAATCTATGGCCCAAGCATCAGCAGCAGAATCAGCAACCGTTCCTGTTTGACGCCTTAGACGCGCCCTGTCTTTTGCTTGAATGAATATAAATTCTACCCTGGTTTCCATGATAATAATAATAATAATAATAATAATAATAATAATAATAATAATGGATCATTTTGGATTATGTGTTCCCCTCTAACAACACTCTGTGTTGTGCTTCATGTGTAAGCTTCATGAAACAACAACAACAAGAAAGTTGGCAACCAGTGATGTTTGCTTGCAAGCAAGAATCTTAGCTAGAATCCCTTGATGATGTTTATTCTGTTTGTTCCTGGTAGAGGGGACTCACTGGGATTCTACCCGCTGCTAGTGTGCCAGTGCATGTGTGTGTGTGTGTGTGTGTCATTCTTGGATATCAATGTCATGGCGCCCAATGGCTTTTTATTCTTCTTTTATTTTGACTTTCAGGCTCGGAAGTCTTTAAGGAGAAAAACTGAGGAACTGGCTTTGCCAAGCTTTGGCAGCCAAGGAAAGATGAGAAAATGAATAAATATTACGATATGGCTTTTGCTTTATTCTCATCATCATCATCATCATCATCATCGTTGGCCTTTATTGTTATGGACCTTGTAATGAATTGTGTGCGCGTCGTTCCTGTATGGAACATTTGTGCTATGATTACGCCATGGCAGCCATCCAAATTGATGAAACAATGACTACAATATCAGTAACAACAACAACAACAACAACAACAACAACAACGAAAACAGTAGCAGCGTTCTGGGCTGTGCTGTGCCGAAAACAAATTGGCACAAGATGCCCAAATAGGAAAATGGCGCCAACTAGTACCGACCAAAACTCCCTAGCCTAGCCGGTCGATGTTTAATAAAATGGAGAGAGAGAAAGTAAAAACAAAAGGCCTGAGAATTATTATTATTGCTGCTGTTGTCGTTTGGCGCCCAACAATCATTAATAATTGAAGAAATAACAACAATGTGAACGCCTAATAATAATCATAATGATCACACGATGATTAAGACTTACGCAATCCTTGCAATCTAAATGGGCGCCTTTAGCTTGTACATAAGCCAAACAAACTAAAATTGTAACCAAAAGATTAATTTCATACAGAATAGTTTGGAAGCTTTACGATTTTCCGCCGGCCGGCCGAAATACACCCACACACACACATACGATCATCAGTATCATCAACCAAGGCCCAAGATTTAGAACAATTAAACCAACCAACCAACCCATCATCATCAGTAGTGGTGGAAAAAGAATCAGTTTTTTTATGTTTCGGAATGTTCATGTTGGTTCCACGAAAGAAAATAGGAAATACAGTTAGGTCTCGTTTTTGCGCATATTTTGACGTTGTGCGCTTTGTATTTTATAAGCTTGTCTAGGAAGCCTGCCTATAGACAGAGGGAGGGATGACCAGTGCATGTCTGTGCATGTTTGACGCCTACAACTACCGTTAAGAGCCGTTTTCCCTTCTGATTGGTCCATTGAGATGATTTGACTTAATGACAAGACACACTATAAACAGTAGAAGAGGAGGTGTATTCCTCTCTCTGATAGGGCCAGTGATGTCTTGACTCGATGATGAGACACAATACAAGCAGGAGACGAAGCTGCATTCCTCTCTCTGATTGGTCAAACGTGATGATTTGACCTGATGACTAGTCACACTATAAGCAGCAGAAGGAGGTGCACAGCCTGTCTGATACGACACGGATCTCTACTTTGTCTGTAGAACGTATCCACCGCGTAAGACGCGACCTCACTGTATGAAACATCTACGCTTTCTTCTTGGTCGGAACTGATCAAAAACATTGATCCAGAAAATAATGAAAGAAAACAAAATTAAAGTCCCGAAAAAAAAGATGTGACAAAGACACGTTTGGGCCTTCGGCATAGGAACAAAGAAAGAGGGTGGGGAAGTGAGGGTAGTTCATCGAACACGACGTTTATGAACGACAACAACAACCAGCCCAAAAAATTCGGGTTGGAGTCCTCTGAAACGCTGGCGGCTGGTGATGGTCATTTATCATTGGATAAAGTGAAAAAAAAATAAGCTTAGGATGAACGGGCGCGCGATGGCAAAATTATTATTATTATTGTTGGTTGTTGGTTGGTAATACCAAAATGGGGGCCTGATTGGGAACATGGAAAACCAAAAAAAAAATCGGGCGCCATTTGGCAGAGGGTGTTAGCTTATTGGTTGCTTGGTTTTTTGGTGGGGGATATATATGGCGCCCATCTTAGGAACAGAATACAACACAACAAAAAAAATGAAGAAAGAAAGGAAAAAAGCAAACAACAACAGCAACCAACCAACCAACCAACAAAAACTGCCAGCACTTTTTTCTCCTATTAATTTGATGATTTATATTTTTTCTCTGGTTGTGTTGTGTGTAGGCGTGGGCGTGTGGAAGCCCAACAAACAACCAGACTGAATGAATGATTGGCTCGCCAACGGTCTGGTGATGATGCCAAGAAAAAGTAAAACAAAAAAAAATAACCGAAAATTTCCTAGGGCCCAAGAGAGGGACAGGGAGAGAGAGAGACTGGATCGGTGTGTACGTGTTGGCTTTTTTTGTGTGTGTGCGTTTCGGAAAAGTCAAACATCATCATCATCACAGCATCACACACACACAATACCCGATCAGCATCACGATGGAAGTCAAGTCTTTGTGTTCCAATGTACACACCACACCCACACATACGCCCATCTGGCCCACGAATGAAACACATTCAAATATAAACAGACAAACAGAGCGAGAACCAATTCTAGCGTACGCAGGATGATGTGGTGGTGGGCAACGACGTTGAAATTCTTCAAACGTTTTGGTCGATTGTTCTTTGTTTGTTGGTCGGTTCCACAAACCAGAAACACCACCACAACAACCACAAGGAACAACTATGGAAAACAGAGCGAGAATAACTTCAAAACAAAACCAGAAAGTTTGTTCCAATAGTAGTGTGTATGGCCATGGACCCGAACAACAAACAACCACCAAAAACCGAGGCGAAAAAGAAGAAGAATAAAACACTCAAAGTTGCTACCCATAAAACCCCTCCCCCAAAAAACACACCCGCCACACCCACACAAATACGGTTTCGATGGCGCCGGATACAAGCGGTTGGTTGTGTTTGGGCCGACTTTTGGTTTTTTTTTCGTTGTTGTTGTTGTTGTTTAAATCGACCGAAAACAAAAAACGCGGAACAAAAGGGTCCAAAAAATAAAGAGAATGAATCCGTTGGAGCCATCTACAAACATAATTTGTCTTATTCCCTTCCTCCCTCTCCCAGTTCCTCCTTGGCTTTCTTTCTTCCCTTTTTCGCCCGAACTTTGCTCTTTTTGAATGGCCAAACCCATTTGTTTCAGGATATCTTCGGTTGGTTGGTTGGCTGGTTGGATGGATTTGTTGGTCGCCACAGTGGTTGGTTGGTTGGTTGGTTGTTTTGGAGTTGGAGTTGGAGAACAATCTTTTGTGCCAGCGCAAAAAAAGACGGGGAAGGGAAGAATAAGACAAAGTTTGTCCATTTCCTTTACACACACACGAAGCGATTCCACTCTACTTTGCTATCATTATTATATCCATTGTGAGATAATTTCCTGATTTCAACGACGACGACAACAACATCTTCATCTTCATTTTGAAGAGAGCGAGAGAGCTAACAAACGACCAAAAATGGCCTACTGTTTGGCCCTTTGGTTTGATGGTGGTGTTTCAAAAAATTAAAATCGAAATCGGCACACCAAACCGACAGAAAAAGAAAGAAAGAAACACGCCCCAAGATGAACAAAATGCATCCACCCAAAATGGGATTCAGTGATCCGAGGAAACAATCATCATCATCAACATCAGAATGAATGGAAGCTCCCTCTTCCTCTCTCGCTCGCTCGTTTCCAGCCTGGCTCCTTGCTCTATTTCCCTGCACTGCCTTTTATGAATGACTCATGCACTGTGTTTCGGCCTCCCCGGCGGATACAGCCAGCACCCAAAATGTTCCAAAAACGCTTTAAAATGTTTCGAGTTGTGCCGGCCCGGCAGAAGCCATTCAAAAGTTTTTGGAATCCAAAAACAACAAAGGGGCGTGTGTTTGGCTGCGGTCAGAGTTCACTGATCCATAGCGATATCCACTTGGCATGGATAATGTGATTAAGCGCGAGGGAGGACGGAAATGGGGTAACCCTCAGCGAGAGAGAGAGAGAGGGAGAGATTCATTGTATTCAATGTGTGTAGCAAAAAAAAAGTGTTTCATTGTTGCAACAAAAAAAAATATATCCTCTTTATACTTCTGGTCCCTAGTGGCGCGATGGATTCGGCGCCATTCCGACCAATCCCAGGCCAAACGACTTTGGATCATAATAATAATGATAACCCAAAGTGCGTATATGTGAGTTGTTCACTTCACAGAATCCATGAAATGAAATATATACCGCCGGGTATCCGGCACCCGAGGATTCTGGCTGGATTCTTGTGAAATTTTTATCGCTTTTATATTTCTTGTTTTTTTTTCGGGGTGTTTTTTTTTTAAAAAAAAGAATAACACGCACGCCAAGTTTTGCCAAGTTTCCATATACTTTTCATTTTTAGAAATATATAGAGAAGCGAAAAAAAGCAAAGAAAGAAGAAAGAAAGCAAGATGATAGTTTTCGAAAATTCCATAAAAAAATGGTCCTTGATCGATTTTATTCTGGTGCTCATTTGAAAAGCTTCCGAAAACGTGCAGCTAGTTTTCGAAGCATTTCGAATACGTCTAATTTTGAAAACAAATTATAAATTCCTAAATTCCAAGAATCGTATTCGAAAAGAACACAAGGGACAAACAGATAAAAAAACAGTGCAAACGACAAAAACAACCCAAAAATAGATTGCCCGAATATGATAGCACATGATACAAACAGACAGACAGACCGACAGACAGACCGACCAGCCAAACAAACCGAATTAAATGAGAACCTAGTCATTGTTGTTGTTGTTGTTGATGATCAGTTTCAGTGATCAACCAAACACATACATATTACCGCTAGCTAAAATGGAACGCTTTGGAACTCAAACCAACAATGGGAAACCATGGCCAAATATATTATACAACAAAAGAGATAGAGATTCCATTATTATTATTATTGTTGTCGTTTTTGTTATTGTTATTACACGGCCCAATTCCGTGTATGTGTGTGTGTTTGTGGTTATCTTTTTGGAATCTTTTTTGGATTATTTGGCACCAGAATTCTGAACCAGAATCTGATATGAGCAAGAAGACGACAAAAACAGACATACACACATTCGCACACACCGACATAAATCATTCGTTAATGATGATGGAAAATATCAGCGTGTAACGAGCGACTAGTGCCAAAATTGTGTAATTTTTGGTAACAAAAGCAATTTTGTTGCGAACCAAAGCAAATACCCAGAAAGGGTGATAATGAAGATGAGGGAAATAGTGATGGAATCTTGTTATACAAAACTGGAAAAAACTTACCGAAACAGAATAATATCTAAAAACTTTCTGGGTCCTTTCCGGGTATGGGAACGGTTTTTTCTGGTTTGAAATCCAAATATCTATTTCTCGCTACTTTTTCGCCTCTTCTTTTCTTTGGGGGTTTTTCTGTGTGAATCCAATTCTGGTACTCTGGTAGTATTTGTCTGTCGAACTCCTTGCACTGTCCAATGAATAAAACCGGGTATTTATACACACACAAACACACACAATTTTTCGGGTTCCAATGACGGGAGTCGAATAGGTGGTGTAAACAAAAACAACAAACAATAACCCTGGTTGAGGTAGTGGTATCTCATAAAGGTTCCAAAAGAACCAGAGTGTTGGAATTATCACTACTACTTTTGCTGCTAGCACTGCTACTACTCGGGTATGGTCCGCCAGTTTCCGAAACAATCTCCGGTCCGGGGTAGTGGTCGAGGAGTTTGTGTTGGAAGGTGACGTCACGTTTTCGGAATATTCCACTCCGGATTTTGTTCACAGATATCGTGATGAGATTTTAATTCTCTCTTTTTCCTGCTAATGATTAGAAACACGAAGGCAGAGATTAAGAGGCTTGAAGTGGTAAGCTTTTCCTGGAGAGATAGATTAAAATTCAAGGCGTAGGATACTGGGAAAGCCATACATGACACATTTTATCCATAAATCATGGCGCCTTTTTTTAAGCGCCAACCCAGGAAAATGGTCTTTATTAGAAGTTCGCGAAGAATCTTCGAAACTAGGATTCAGGAAAGTGATTTGTCACAATCGAACTGAATTCCGGGATGCACTTGGCGACGACAAATCAATACTGGACATGCTGTCCAGTGGATCTGATCAATTTTCGAACAACGGTGGTCCCAAAGAGCGGGAGGAACCACTCATCGAAAGGATGGGATGGTAGGCGTGTGTAGTAAAAGAATCAGAAAAGAATCATTTTTCAGGGTTGTACGGGATGTGATTCAATTTTTCATTCTGCAAGATATAAAACGATGCATTTGATTCTTCATTCTCACCACCATTCTTTTACTTTGTCGGATCATTAATTATCTATCTTTTCAGAGATTCTGGTAGAAAGATTCTAAAAGCAGTGGCAAGTTGTGGTAGCAGGAGGATGCGGAAGGTTATGGATTTATTTGAACTAAAGAAAAATAAGAAGATCGTCTCGAGATGCGATATTCTGGCGTTTGACGTTGGTTATATGGATGATTAATTTTTTTTAATATTCAAACTTCAACCAGATCTGGTTGAATGGTTCTCTGGTGTTGCTACTAATGCTATCATTGTTGCCAAAAAAAGCGGGAAAAAAGATTATTCAAACGGTTCTGGCACAGATGATGCTACTTTTGGAATATTTATTTTACTCAAATTTTTTCTTTTTCTTTTGAAAAAATCCAATTTTGACATTAGAACATCTAATTTTCCTTTTCCTGCATTCAGGTTTTTTGGGCTGATTTTAAAAGCATTTTCTTCTTATTATTATTATTACTTGATTTGGTCCGCCCATTTTTGAAGACACTCCCGTAAAAATGTGTGCATCCATATCAAAGTCAAATGTTTCTACACTATATATCAGCTCACGCACACACGCACAAATGGCATCTATGTATTATAGGTCTATTTTTTCTTTCCTAAACTCCGCCCCTTTTATAACTGAAAAACAAAACAGGGGAAAGAGAGGGCTGTACATTATGGTTGCATACACAGTGTACGGGTTTCACAAGAGACCCAGAAAACAAAAACGGATACGGATTGTGGTACAACGTTGTTGTTGATGATGATGATAGTTCTAGCCGGGCCGGGAACAATAGCATCCATAGTTTCATTGTTCATTTTGGCTCTTTGTTCTTTGATTCGAGCGAAAAAAAAGGGAAAGATACAAACACAGACAGCCAATGGAAACCGATGATGTTCACAATGGTAGAATGGTAGAACGCATCATTGTTGTTTTTGCCCAAATAATACAAGCAGTGATGGAAAATATAGAAATATCTTGAACCCCCTAAAAAAACCCGACTTTTCTTCATATTCTTCTTGTTTTACATTCGAATTCTGCCACTACTTTACGAACGGTTGGTCGGAGACGATTGTGTAGATGATGATAATGATTTACGATCATTTAGATTTTTGCTATGTTGGCTGAAGTAGTACACGAACCCCATAGTTTCCGGTCCAACAAGCATACATGGCTCCAGCACAATCATACAACATGGATAAGACACACGCACACCCACACACAAACGCACAACGGAAGAGAACGGCAGATAAATGGATAGATAGTGAGGCCCAGGGGCCATTAATAAATGTCGGGATATCATATTTATTTTTTCTGGTCGATTTTGTTCCAGGATCATGTGGAAAAAAATCGTGGATCGATCGTTGCAAAGTTTTCGGGTTGATTGGTTGAAAAGTGTGTGTTGGAAAGGCCATTAACAAACGAACGATTCCGTATGCGTTTCCGTGGGCGTGCCGGTTTTTTTTCTTTGGAAAGATTTCCCGCCCAAAAAAAAAACGATGATTCTGGGCTTGGTTGGAGCAAAACACACCAGCTCTGGGACCTAGCAATGTTTGCTGACCACAATCAAATGTTGTTGGACAAACACCGAAATTGAACCGACGGGCAAACATGACAGCAAACACACAAGCATTTTTTTCAACAACAAAAACAAAAAAACTAAAAATTCTGTTCTGCCATTCCGTGGTTCATCTACAACCGTTGATTGTAGATGATAATTTTAATTTTCCTCCATGATCGGATGAGGATCCTCATTCAGATGTATATAATATCATTATCATTACTACCATGGTTATTATGGCTTCGTAAATTAAAGCTTCGAAAAGTAGAAGCAGAAAACGAACGAACGAACAAATGAACAAACTGACCTCGAAATCTTCTTTTTTTTCCAACCAAAGCTCATTACCATCAATGTTCAATCATCAACGATTATAAGAGGAGCTTGTACACATTGAATGTATGCGTGCGTGTGTGTGTGTGGTATGTATGTATCGTTCGTTTTTTTCAGTTTCATGAAACCAATTCGAAGGCTAATTGTCCATTGGTTGGTTGGTTGGTTCGTTTGGTGGTTGGTTGGCCAACACCTAGAAGAGGGAAAAATCATTGCCATCCAGCATGTGTACACATTTCCATAACAACAACAAGGGTGAAGAAGAAGAAGAAGGAAGAAGAATTACTTTCTCCCAGGTGAATCAACCAACCAACCAGCCAGCCAGCCAACAATCGACCAGGTGTAATTATGGCTAATAATCATTCCATCCACCATTGGTTTTTTGATTGTTGGATTATAATTATGTTGCTGATGTTGTTGCTGCTGCTTCTTGGCTGTCTTGAGCTTCTTCTTCTTGATGATGATGATGATGACGAAGACGACGACGACGTCGATGACGAACAAAGTATTGGATCCGAGAAACATAATTTAAAACACGATTTAAATAAAACCAGGAGAAGAAGTAGGAGAGGATTTTCACAAGGATCTTCTTCTTCTTCTTCTTGTTTTAGAAGAATATATTCGAAGTTTTCATCACAAGACACACATGGAACGCACACAAGGTAAAAATATGTTTTTAATATCCAACAATTAGATCCTTGTTTGGTTGGTTTAGCATGTAAGCGAGCAAACAGGCAAGCAAATCACATGATTATGATGGATTGGAGCCGGTAAACGCCGACAAAAAACTCTGGAAAACATGAACATTCTCTTCGATAATATGATTCTAAAAGTAGAGGCACACAGGCCATATTTTGAAAAAATGTTTGTCGGGCAACGAAGAATAGGCCGGTCGGCCGGCCGGTCGTGATGCAAAGTTTTTGTTTTGCTTCCTTGATTAAGATTGAACACATCACAATTTATGGTGATTGGTGGTGAGAGGATTTTAGGCTGTTTTTTCCATAGAAATTTTCATAAAAATCCACATCGAAACATCGAAACGGAATTTGGTCCATTCCGAGACCTAGATTTCAAGGGGTTAATCAGTCACATTTCAACACTACCACCCTTGGAACCATTTGGACTTGTTTAGGACCATGCTCGAAGACATTTAGTATAATGTTACGAAATGTATCCAGCTCTCTCCAGCTTTTTGCAAATGTTTCACCGAAAACCTGCACGTATTCCGAGACAAACGCTAGGTCCGGAGATGGTTGGCTGTTTGACTGATCTCTAAGGTCTCTATGTGTCTATGTCTGTGTGTGTGTGTGGACCTGCTTTGTGTTAATTGTCCCAAAGAGAGAGAGACTCTCGGCTCTTCGTTGCCTTTCCCACTTTCCCCCCTTAGACACCTCCCTCCCCCTCCCCGTGATCTGTGTTCCCACTTCATTCATTCATCTCACCCTGTATATGTTTCCTTCTCACACAAGTCTCCTTCCTATGATCATTAATCATTCTACCGGGTGAGCCATTCTTTAGGGTTCGGGCTTTTAGCATTTGCTTTTCGTTTTTGCGTTGTTGCAAACCAACCAAAACGTTTCGAGGCTCTTTTCTCTCTTTTTTTTGGCCTTAATCTTTGTCTGGTCTGGTTGCCGGGTTTCGGTTACCGAAAACGGACCAACCAAAACAAAAGCGCGCATTTTTTTGAACAAAAAGTCAAACGCACATTTTGGTTCCAAAACGATAGCAAGAGAGAGAGAGAGAGAGAAAAGCCTGTTAGTCGGCCAGACTGGCCTTTTGGCCGAAGAGAATCCCTTGGATATGGATGCTTAAACATTAAGTCAAAAAAAGAAAAATCCTAAGCGGTTGGGATTTATGTCTGTCTGTGTGTATGTGTGTGTGTGCATGGCTTGGGAAACAATTTTAGGGCCCATTACAATGGCCCGACATACACACACACAAACAGGGCCCTAACAGCACCCATTAATCATTTGGGCCATAATTCGACACACGCATAGGAATATGTTCGTCTTTTTTTGGAAACATTGTACCATTTTTTTGGCCTAGACTGGACCCGTGTTGGATTGTTGGCTTTTGTTCTGTTCTTTTGGCTTCTCACAGAACGACGACGAGCGATTTTTTCCGCCAAAAGCTAAAAACATAAGCACAAAGCGCAGATATTATGCAATCGAAAATAAAAATCCTAAAGCGATCTAGTTTACCGCTACTTTTAGAATCATAAATCTTTGTTCTTGTTTTGGGAAACAAGAGAAATCAGATGATTCTCTTCTTTGGACTAGTTTGATTAATAATAACAATAATTAGTTCAAGTTCTTGCCACTAATTACCACACACACACACACAGTAGACAATCGGTCCGACCAAGAATGATTGTGTAATTTGTCCACCAAATCCAATTGGAACGATTATGTAACGATTCGAATCGAATTGGTCGGGCATACCATCATCCTTGCTACCACCATTACCACAACCAAACCCTCCCAGACCAATTAATCAAAGTTTTTGTCCATCGTTTGTCGGACCATTCATATAATCGATAACACCCCGAACACAAAAAAAACAAAGCGGAGATTATCAGTAATGATGATGGTCACTTATCCTGCGAGAGAGAACGACAGAACAGTACAATAATTGTTGTCCAGAATCCGATCGGATTTGATTGATGAGGGTTAAAGGGAACATCCTCATTTGTGTTGGTTGATCAAAACGCCCACCTCCACACCCCCACATACCCATAGGAATTTTGGTGGGTCCTGCGGGCCAAAGAACCAAAGTCAACGGAGGACTGTAAGCGAACGCGTTGGTAGCGACAAAGCGAACGAAAAGAGAAACACACACAGAAACCAAGCGACAAGCAGAGCAATAGCAGGCAAAGAGAGCAAGAGAGAGAGAGAGAGCGAGAGAGCGTATGCGCCGCGCTCGCTCTTCTTCAGCTTCAGCTTCGCTTTCTGCTTGATCTTCTTCGTCTTCTTCTTCTTCATTGGTCGTAGTCGTATAATGTTGTTCAAAACCAGCCAATCAACCAATAATAAGCATTGGTAGTACGAT
>JAOZJS010000108.1:0-93635 GCA_025882695.1 Amerodectes protonotaria | reverse complement strand
AACTTTGAAGATTTTTCGTTGGTTTGGTTGTTTTTTGATGAATCCACATCCACATCAACATATCCTTATTCGTTAATTTCCTAATTGAATCACGGATAACTGGATTTGGTGGTTGGTGTGTTGCCACCCGAAGCCCTGATCTCAGGTAGGTATTTTGACCCGCGGTAAAAGCTGAAACCTGATAAAATCTTGTCAAGGGACGTTTAGCAACCGAAGACAAGTGGGCGACAAGTCTGGCCCTTGAGACTTGATTGGTTGCTTGACAATTTGATGAGATCTAGGCCCTAAGACTGTCCATTTGACACTAATCTATTCATTGTTTTTTGGTTAGCCAAAGTGGAACAACCATCACCACCATCAAACATTCTTCTTCGTGGTCTTCTTCTTATTCTGATATCAATAATAACTGAAAAGATTGATCGCGCTGAATAGTTGTTGGTTGACAATTTCAATCCGCACTCCGCTATTGGCTGGTTGCTGCTTCGCAAGCCAAAGCCCATTTCTGCATGCACAGATAATGCCCACAGTAAGGCTTGGCTTGTCCAGGCGATTTTGGCTTTATGCTTGTTGAAGTGTGTGTGTGCGCGCGCGCTTGTTTGTTCCTTGCTGTGCTTGCTTCGCGCTTGTTCTTGCACTGCCTTTTCAGGCTAATTTCATCTAAAACACGCCTTCTGTTTGCTGTTTATTCAACTGCCCAAATCAAGTTTAAAGCGTGCACTTTCAATGATACTGGACATCATCCAAAGGCGGAGTTTAAAGGCGGAGAAATGCAGGTTGCGCAGGTTTTCCTCAACTCCACTGTGTGATGCTAACTCTGTGTTTCGCCCTTTCGATGATCAACAATTGGTTTTGATTCGAATTTTCCTCGAAAATCTTCGAGGATTCCGCCGATTCGAAGGAATCCCAAATCTCCTGGGACCTAAATTTCATTTCTGATGCTCTGATGCAACAAGTATTGTCGATTCTTTCACTGTTTCCCTGCATGAATTTTGTTTGTTTTGTTTGTTGTTTTTGTTGTTGTTTTCTGGAACTCGTCTTTGGAATCAATCGTCTTGTCTTGTTAATCTCTGTTGCTTTGCCGTGTATTTTGGTGGTGATGATGATGATCATCTGACCAATCATCTTCGAGCTGTCATCAGCTTCTTCTTCTTCTTCTTTTCTTATTAGTTTTGATCTTTTGCTGCTAATCTAGCCGACCTACAACAAGGCGCGCATTCAATCTTCTTCACTTTGGTTTTAAGATTTTTGTTTTTTCTTCAACAACTAATTAGAATGCGCAATGTTCGGCAATTTTGGGCAGTTATGGGGAGAGAGAGAGCGAGAGATTATTCGGAAAAGGGCCGTCGATATGAAACTACTGATGTGCTAAGAATGTTTGTATGTTTTTCGCCAAAGTGACCACCTTCGTTTCGTCGAAAAACAAAAAATATTCGCCAAAACCATTGAATGTTTCATCATCTTCTTGTTGTTCTTGTACTTCATCATCTTCATCATCCAACATTGAGCTTTTTGTTTGATGGCGATTAGAGTTATGTTGTGTTTGCGTTTGTGTTGAATGAATGAAAACTTGAAAACTTAAATTTGAACATCGAATGTTCATGTTTGACACGTTGGCCAAATAGTAGATCATCTAGTTGATAAATCAGAATCTTCTTGATCGAGAATCAAGAATCCAATCTAATCGAATACCTGTGTCAGACCTTACCTTTGATCTGGAGCCGATCGTTTGTGACTTCGCCGCCGCCGCTCGGTCACATCATCGACCATAGCCAACCTGTTGCAGGTTTATCATTGCTGAATCTCTTTTTTTGAAGAAAACAGATATGATTGATGCCACCATCCAAATATGAAATCCAAGAAGAACAAAATTAATAACAAACTTTCGATCAAATCAAATAATCAGAATAAATCTTGCCACAATCCAAATCACAACGCCAACAACAAGAATAAATTCGATGATGAAGCAGATGGCAAGCTTGCCAGCCAGCCAGCCAATCTTTGGTGCCAACATGAACCACCACCGAATCGAACCACGACGTCGATTATTGGCCAAGACCAATCCAAGATTGGTGTTATAACCATGATCACCGGCACCGGTACGCAAAAATTACATCGCAATCGGACAGCATTCACCGAATATCAGCTGCACGCATTGGAAAGTGAATTCGAACGAACCCATTATCCGGATATTTTTTCCCGGGAAAAATTGGCCACCAAAATCAATCTGCCAGAATCCCGGATTCAGGTTTGGTTCTCCAATAGAAGGGCCAAATGGAGACGTGAGGAGAAAATGCGACACACAACCAACAACCATAATTCAACTGGTGGCGGTGGTGGTGGTAGTACAAGCGGCAGCAACAAGAACACAACGAAGCCGAACGACAAAATCCTGGATAAATCGAATCATTTCCTTTCATCAAAATCACCGCCAAGTCCTTCTCCGAAAGATTTCTGCTTGGATCGAATGAATTGTGGTAGATCAGCTAAAATCAGCTCCGATATTTGCCGATGGCAATACACTGCAGACGAATCGTCCGATTTTGGAGATGATCCTCTTAACCTCTTTAAACCTTCACTCCCCCCATTACCCGGTAATCCTGTAAGAAACGCGCGATCGGAAACCCACAATCTGGCTTATCCGGAATTGGTACATTCATCAACATCATCATCCACATCGGAAACTGCCAGCTTTATGGGGACGATTTTTTTGAAAAAATTCAATACATTCCATGAACAGCTTCAAGCTTCGCCAGCAGCAGCAATGTTTGCGGCCGCCGCCACCGCTGATCCGGCCTGCACATCGTCATCAGCAACCATTCAGCAGAATTCTACCAATTCATCATCATCATCATCATTTTATTCTGGTGGTGGTTATCCGTTACACAATCCCAGCAGCAGTGGAGATTCAGCTCCTACAACAACAACAACAACAACAATCTATCCAACCTGGAACTATGGCCACGGCTACACGGATGGTCACAACTCGTCATTCTCGACGATCACCAACTCACAACCAACAACCACCACCATTCAACCATATGCATCCGTTACAAGCTCGGTGGGCCTGGTGAATGCTGTCGGCGCTACGGTGGGCGATAATTTGAATCACCATCATCATTTAAATCATTATCATCATCATCACTATTCTTCAACGAATATTCTACCGACCACAAACAGCCAACATTCTTCTCATTTTTACTATTGATGATGAAAACATCATCCGGGAATCCATCATCAAACAAGATCTCAAGTCTCTCTTTGAGCTAATTGTCGATCAACAAGTGTCTCTTTTGAGCATTTTTTAAAAAAGAGTTTTAATAATTTAAAAAATAATACTTTTTTCGAATAAAATAAAACATTTCAATGTCGATTTGTATTCAGAATTGATTGGCGAAAAGCGCGCACAAAAAATTTGAATTTGGCAAAGAGCTGCAGCGATTTTCATTCGAATACGTACCGTCTGAAAGGACCCTGAATTCTCAGGAAAAATTTTTTTTAGCCGAATGTGTTTGGCAACACTAAAATATCATAGTGTAGCTTGTGTGCTTAGATCTCCTTCGAATTGAGGCCAAAAATTATCATTATTTCAAAGATGATTTTTTAATCCAACTGAATTTGAGTATTTGTGTATGCTTTAAATTCCACTTGATCTATTCTGCGTCGCTCCGTTCCGAAACATGAACATTGACAATAACTCCGATCCAAATGAGGTAACAATTGTCCGTGATAAGTGTTTGATTTTTGATTTTAATTTGTACTTTTTCAAGTCTTTGGAAGCACCAGAAGATGATGATTTTGGAGATTTCGAAGCAGCCGAAGATGAGGCACCCGAAGCTGTGCAAGCGATGATCGGAGGACCTAATTGGGTTTACCCGGGTATTACAAATGTATGCTGATTAGTGAATTCTGATCTAATTTTTGTCAAAATCATAGACTTGGTTCGAATACAATCATCGCCAAATTCGAGCGCCCAAAATGATGCTAATCCAGGCCTAAATAATAGTAGCAACCGTATTATGCATCGAGTTTTGGATCCACCCGATGTATCGCTGCTTACCTCGAACGCAAATTATTGGAAACCGCCGACAAATAGGCTTGATCTTTGCAGTTCTTTGAGCTCATCAAACAACCTATCCTTGTTGAACACTTTGATGAATCATACATCGGTTCGAAACAAAAGCGGCTTGAGCACCGGACCAACCAGTGCCTCATCGCCATCATCCGGCTCATCGTCATCGTCATTGGCGGTAACCAATTTGTCCGGACTGATTTTAAGCAATTCTTCAGCAACTTCTTCACCGAGCTTGTCGCAAAATAATAACAATAACGATCATTTTCAACCTAACAACAACATGATGGACACTACGAATTCCAATTTGAATCCTGTTCCATCAACCTCGAATGGAATCACATCTAGCCTGAACATAAATTTGAAAAATCCATTAGAACAAAGGATTCGAGCGTTGCAGATCGAAAATCGTCTGCTGCAAGATCAGCTTAGTGAACGGGACAAAAAAATTAGTGATCTGCATAAACTTGGTGCATTTAACCTGGAAGATTCGATTGGTCGAAAAATGGAAAATGTTTTGGAGCGAATAGAATCCAAAATTGAAACATCGATTGGCAATTTAACGAATCGTGTGGAGGCGTTGGAGCGAAAAACCCAAAGTATGCACCTTCCCAGCTTTCCAAATGGAATGGTCAACGATGGAGAGACAAAGACCAAAGATATTCATAATTGTCCCCAATCCTCCACTTCCAACGATCAGTTTTTACAATTATTCGAAAGTTTGAAAATGGTTAGTCTCTTTTTTCTTGCTTCTGTTTAAAATTTCAGCGACTAAATCTTTCTTTTATCATTCCACTTTTTCGCAGGAACAGCAACAAGAGAGCCAAAAATTACTGAAAATACTGGCCAACATTCTATCACACGCTCTGCAAGAGATCAACAACAACAACAACCATACATTCCACTGACTTATGTTTTTAATTTCAGAATCAATCATTGACTTCAAATACGCTGATCAATCAAATTAATTCAATGTTTTGGCGATGTAAATATTGTTTATGAAATTTTGTACATTTTACCGCGAAATTAAACTCTTGTTTATTTCAAAAAAAAATCAAAATGATAAAAAATTGAACATTTGAAATCCAAATTCTTATGGATGATTTTCAGCATATAATAGATAACGCACCATTATCACCAATCTATCTCGAATGACTCGCTTGTTTTTGTACTATGAGAATCTCCTGAATTGGGACGAGTATTATTATGATTATGATGATCACTGATCATATTTGTGGCCATGATTTCATTTTTATGTTGATCATCCGTTTCACCATTGATTCTATTGTTATTGGTATCATTGTTGTGTTGCTTATGATCGGTCTGGTTGGACGGTTCCAAACTTGCATTGGAATTAGCAGTTGGTGATGGTTTCTTCAACAATTGATGGTTCGCTTCATGATCAACCAGATCAGCATTGTTGGTGATGTTGAATTTTTTCGATGTTTCCAGCTCCGATGCAATCAGCAATTCTTCATATAAAGTTCGATGTATGTGGGTGGTTGCTGTCTTATCGTTGGACAAATTCAAAGATTGATCCAATCGGCTCACCAACGATTTCTCATCAATACCCTGTTGAACATTCTCATGGCTGTTGATGGCCTGTTGATGATTATCATCCTGGACAAACAAAGATTCAATATCATGTTCATTTGGCGATTCGGGCACTTTGCTCGACATTTTTTGGTAAATTTGATCCACTATCTTCCGAACAAACTCATCGGAAGAGCTAGCGTTATCCGGTAACTTGGTCGCAGGCGTTTCTTTATCTAAATCCGGTTTATTATTATCATCTGCTTCGAAACTATGGCAACTTGAACCATCAACATCTTCTTCTTCTTCTTGGTCGCTCTGTATGCAATCAGCCATTCTGGTGTCGAATCCGTTTCGATATTCAAATTCATCATCATTACACATTCGACAACCTCGAGCCGAAGAACGTGTTGCTTGTGGCTTATGAAATCCATCCATAGAAACCGATCTTTGATGATTGAACGAGCGATTATGAAACGAATGGTGAGAGCTTGGCATATGGTGCAAAGAATGTCCACGGTGATGGCTTATCATTCCATGATTGTTGGTGCCCAACACAGTTTGTGACGTGGATTGGCGAAGTCGATTGATGGTTTGTGTGGTGGTAGAATATTCATGATTGCTAAAATAGGATAAATTGTGGTCGTAAATGATGATGCAACAGATTGTTTCACTTACAGTTTGGCCAAATGGTCCTTGATGAATGCCTGCAATCGTTTGATCTGTCCATTGGCTGCTTCATATTTGGATGAGATTTCTTCATGATCGGCTTGAGATTTTTGCTGAAGCAAAAACAAATCTTGTTCCGCTTTACGTACCTCTCTTTTCAATGACATAATTTTTTGATCACTAGACCTTTGTTCACGGTTCCAACGTTCTCGCTCACGATCTAATTCTTGATTTTTGCTATCCAAATTTTCCTTCAAAATTTGCAGCTCACTTTTGATGGCTCGATTTTCGAATTTGGTTAGCTGATAATCTTCCATGCTGTTCACTTTTTCCTTGAGAACTTCATTTTCTTGTTTGGTTATCTCCAATTCTTTACGATATTTGGCCAATTCAATATCACTCAAACGTTTTCTATCGATTTTTTCCTTAACAATCTTCACTTGTTCATGAAGTCGGGCCTCCAGCTCTTTTACACGTTCTTCTTTCTTTATCAAATTACTTTTGTCCACCTCCAATTCGTTGAATTTTTTCCGTAGTTTTTCTATTTCGAATTTCATTTCCGCTTTGATTCTTTCAGCCACAATCTCATCGATCATTTGTTCTCGGCGCATCAATTCTTGAGTTTTTTGCTTGTACTCCTCCATACGCGATTTAAGCTCATCTTCTCCTAATCTTAGTTTCCGTTCTCTTGCATCCAATTCGATCCGCAATTGTTTGTCCCAATCCTCCAGTTTTCGTTGATCATTTTCTAATTTATCTTTCTGTCTTTCCTGTTCCCTTTTTTGTAATTCTTTTTCAATCTCCAATTCATATCGGATTTGTCGTTCCCAATTGGCAATGGAAGATATTTTATCCATTGATCGATGAAACAATGGTTTCAAATGTTCATCAATGTCATTATGATAATTATCAACAATCTCTTCATCACTGAACGATTCTGGCTTATTATCACCATTCAAATCATTCTGGTCGTTGAGCCTTGTTTTACCAACACCGTTGGTCATTGAAGACAAGGACCTTCTTCGTATCGATGAAAGGGCAGCCGATTTAGGCCGAAGAATTCTCTTCTTGGCAGAACTTGAATTAGCATTCTTCCGGTATGTTTTGCCTAACAATGGTGCCATTTGATCAATTTTGTCCACCACAGAATTTTCAATGGATACACAACGACGGTCGGTGTTTTCGAATTCATCCGTTTTAAGCCTGACAAAATCATCAATGATCTCTCTGCTCATTCTCAAATATCTTGCCAATGAAGTTGTTCGAATTTGGTAATTGGCGCGGTTTGTATTCTCATTGAAATTGCGCAATGAATGCAAAAAATCTCTATTGTTGTGCAGATAAATCGATGTGGGCCGATCTTCGATGTTTTCCGATTGCTTGTAAAACGATTCTAGATTCAATAAAGATGAGCTGAGCGGTTTTGGTGGAGGATTCTTGTCGTTGTTTGATTTTTGAAAATTGACTCTCTTTTTGTTTTCCTTCGGTGAACTTTGGCTCTTTAGATTCCTGTTGGTATTGGTGTTCCAAATTTGTCCCAAACGAGGTGTTCGGATGCTCAGAGGTCGCGGGTTCGGAGTTCCGAATCGATCTGCCGGTTTAGCTTTTTTCTGATTCATGATTGATACTGGAATAGTTTGGCAAACAACAACAAAAACAAGATTCTTTAAAATCAATCACATTATCATTTTTTTCGGATACTTACTTTTATACGATTCATATAATAATTGGTTTAAAAAGGTGAATTTAGTCGGTGTAGAAGGCGAATTGAACAAAAATTATTAGCTTTGGTTTTCATTTGGTATTGAAATGTGGAAACTTACAAAAATAAATCATGCGCCTCTTTCTTCTCTACGGTAACCAATGGCAACCAATGCAATTTTGAATCATCCCAAGAATCCAAGAGAATATTCGCATTGGAATATTATCACAGAATAATTTCGCAATATTTTGGCACATGAATTTTTGTTCCCTATTTCGCAAAATTCTACAAATCTACAAAAAAAAAATCCAAACAAAGACACGATCGATATCGAGTTGCCACAAAGCAGATTAAAAAGTGTTTGTCGCTTACCTTCCCAAACTTTTGATGGTGATCTTCTCATGAGGATGACCAAAAAGAAACGCCAAATACTTGTGCAGCAGACTGAAGTTGTTGTTGTTGTTGTTGTGGTTGTTGTCCACTGTCAATGTCCCGTGCAGTTGGAAGCACTCCTTACCTTTACAACATTTTCTTCTTCTTCTTCTTCTTCTTGTTCGTCTTATTACAAGAGGAGGCCGTCGATTATTGTAGCATAGTATAGCCGCAAGGTATGATACTTGTGATACAATGTGTTGTTTTCTGTAGAAGATATTGTAATATACACGCGAACACATACGCGCATTCAAGAGGGATGATAGAAGCAAGCAACATGTTCGACAAGATGGTAAGGTGTACCATGGTAACTTGGGAATGAAGAATCAAAGATTTTTTTTGCGAAATTTGTCTTTCAGTAATTTTCTGGAATCATTTTGGAACATCTAATATCGAATTTAAGGAATGCGAAAAAAAAACCTTTCTAAACGATCAGCTAATGCTACAGCATCCGATTGCAATTTCAAAATCCGATATTTCGCGCGCGGAACTTGATTTGTGTTCGCCATCGTCCTCTATGAGCAGACCTGACATGTGACCAAAAAATGATGCAATTATTGCGTGTTTGTGTTTATTCGAAGCCGATTTCACTTTAGATCTTTTTCATCAAATGATTGAATCATGGAATTCTTGGAAAAACTCGATAATTTTGAAAATTTGGATTCGTTTTGTAACAAAGTGATTGAACACTATTATGATCTATTGGATAAACCGTTAAATTGCCCGGCAAGGTTTGACAATAACTTAAAATGGATCAATGTCCTGAAAAATAGCGATATTCGTCTGGTTTTGACCACCGTTTTTATCGCAAACAATTCAAATGACCATGATAGATTGCCTCAAAATCCCTATTCTGCTAAACATGTTGTGGATGTTCCCAAAAAGTTGTTGCTGAGTGCCATTTCATCATTGCAATTGTATGTGATTGACAATTTTATCATGCACATTGAAAAATTAGAAACCAACCGAAACTTCGAGGATTGTTTGATGTTTGTGGAAGATTTTTTCAATTTAGAAGAAAAAGGTTTGCAAATTCCCCGATCCTATTACTCGCTGAATATTGACGGAGAAAATATATGTCCAATAGGTAATTTTTCCCTTATTTTAATCATATTTTTGCTAATTATTATGTCTTTTTGTTAGCGAAAAATCCTCAATTTTTGCAATTTTCCCGATTGATATTCGAACACTTATCTAAAAACTATCAACAGTCATTCCAAGACAATACGCTTGAACATTTTCATCTAATATTGTGGTCTATGCGTTCGGCAATCGTTCATCAGATATCGTTGACAGCCTCAACTGGCACTTTGCACAAAGAAATTTCGGGTTATGTCGGACAAATCAAGTCGTTTTTAATTAGCCAAGATAAACGAATTAATCCATCATTCAAGATGAATATTATGATTGAAATATCAAACATTTATATGGTTTTTGGTGATCAGGAAAATTCGAAAAAATACCTTACCTTATCAAAAGAATATTCCAACATTACATTTGAATTGGTCGGGAAAATGGGCGTAAGAACTCAATTCCAGACTAAGCCGGTTTCGCAATTGGTGGTAGATTTCAAACGCTCAGGTGAATGCGAGACAAAAGATTTGGTAAACACCACCAAAACAACAATCAATTTGCCCCAAGATGTAAAATGTGATGATGAAACTCTTCTGCCAGACATTAAGTTTGTTGCCGATGACCCCAAAACGCCACAACAGCCTAACATCAAATTGAAACATTTGGAGCAGGCACTGATGCTAACCTCGGTGAAATTTAGTCAAAAATTTGGATCCACCAGCGATCATTTGTTGAAAGAAGAGCTACTAGCTTATGTCTACTTTTTGTTAAAACATTGTGACATTTGGATCATTCAATTCAACCTATTAGAGATGCGAAGCTTGCTTGAAATGACCAATGGTAAACGCGTTGAAAGATCATTGAAACAACTCCAAACATTGACGGATGCAATATTGAATCCAAGAGGCAGCCTGAATGAACAAGCCAATCAAAGAATCCGATATTTTTATTCAGTTTTTTCCAGTCCGTTTTGGCGAATTCAAAAGCACTTGGCCGATTTACTTTATTCGCTTGGTGTTTATAAATCGGCATTGGATATCTACCTGAGCCTGAAACAATGGGATCGAGTGATTGATTGTTATCGAAAAATTGGTATGGCCTCTAAAGCAGAAGAATTGATTAGAGAACAGCTGAGTAAAAATGATAATCAACCAGAATTGCATTGTATGCTTGGTGAGATCACCGGTAACCTGGATTGTTTCCATCATGCCTGGGAAATTTCCAATCAACGTTTTGCATTAGCGCCAAAAATGCTCGGTCTTCATTATTATAAAATCCAGGATTACGATCAAGCATTGGAATATTTTTGGAAATCGGTCCAAATCAATTCATTGCAACCAGATGTGTGGTATCGTATGGGCTACATAGGTCTATTACAGCAAGATTGGGACCTGGCTGTGATGGCATACAGAAAAGTGCTTCAATTCGACCAAGATTCATTTGAAGCTTGGAACAATTTATCAAAAGCTTACATCAAAATTGGTGATAATGAAAGAGCTATGAAAACTCTGAAAGAAGCTATCAAATGTAATTTTGACCAATGGATGATCTGGGAGAATTATATTGCCGTTTGTGCCAGTTTGGGTGAAGTCCATGAAATCATTTTAGCATGGCATCGTCTGATCGACTTGAAAGGTCATTACATTGATGATCAAGTTGCCCAAATTCTGGTTCTATGCGTCCAGGATGAACCTACACGGCTAATTACAAAAGCTTTGGAATTGTTCGACCGAATGACAATCACTTCACCGGGAAGTGCAATAACTTGGCAACTCTATGCTCGATTGTTAATGTTGGCCAATCGTGAAGATCGAGATTTGGAAAAAATTGAACAATGTTTGCTAAAAAGTCAACGTCAAATTTTGCATACTGGTTGGGAGAAAGAATTCAAATCAATTTTCAAAGTTTTAAAGCTAATTCAAAGTTTGACTAAAGATGTATTGGAGTTCATAGAAAAAAAATCGCCTCAAAATTCAAAGCAGATTCTTCAATCTTTCCAATTAACGATGAACTCCATATTAGTTCAAGTTGATCAAATCAAGACGAATCTATCGATTGCAGACCATGAAAAATTAGAACTGCAAACTGAATTGCAATCCTTACAACAATTAAAGGATATTGTTGAGGAAAAATTAAATCAATGATGATTTTTCATTAATTCAATTGAAATTATTTAATTACACAATAATTGTCCAATTACGATGAACAAATTCTAAATGGATCTTAAAATTTTTTCATATTCCTTGATTACAAAGCGGCAGCACCAGAGATAATTTCGATTAGTTCCTTGGTAATGACAGCTTGACGAGTTCTATTGAATGTTAGCGTCAGTTTTTGGATCATTTCGCCGGCATTCTTCGATGCACTGTCCATGGCCGTCATTCGAGATGATTGTTCACTGCAAGCATTTTCTTTCATAGCATAGAATATGAGCGAAGCCAAAGAATATTCATAATAAGATTTGATCACTTCATCGTCGATGCTATCATACACACTGATCTTGGGTGACATGTTGATCGCTCCCTGGCTAAACACCGGTATCTCGGTAGTGTTGTAGGATACGACCGATTTGAATTGGTTGTAAATGATTATGCCACGATCAAATTCAAAATTGGATTGCAGAATCTGTGATGCTACTTCGGTTGCATCGCCAAATTGTGGTGGTCGTTTGCCAAAATCATTGAACATCATCAATACATTGGAGGTGAATTGTTTGGCCAACATTGCTTTGGCTTTGTCGCCAACGCAAACGATTTGAATTTTACTGGCCTCAGGTTCTTCAGCCATTATTTGGCGAACTTTTTTGGCCACTGATGAATGCACTGCTCCGCAAAGACCACGATCAGACGTGATGGCAACGATCAAGGTACCTGGTTTTGCTTTTTCTTCTTCAGTCACTAGTTCGCTTCGTTCGTAAAATGACAATGCACCAGAACCATAGCTACGAGCATTCTTCAGGTCTCTTTCAGCTCGAGCATACTTGGCAGCTGATACCATTTTCATGGATTGAGTGATTTTGCGAATGTTGGTCACCGATTTAAGACGTACACGGATATCTTTCAAAGTGGCCATACCACGGTTTTGATTGGTGACCATTGCCGTGAAAACCACCGGCGAAGCATTGGTCAACGCTGAACGCAAAGCCAACATCTTGAGCCTAAATTGATTTGGACAAAAAACAATTATTAAAACGGGAATGGATAAAAACAGAAAATCTAAGAAATTATTACAGATTAATGGATAGGATGGGTTGATTAAGCGCGAAAACCGTAAAAAAAAGAATAAGAATGGAGGACACTGCAACCAAAACAACAAGAAATTAGCCAGGAACAAGCTGCATCGACACTGAAAGATGATGTGAAGGTGATTGTCTGTATGTCTTGACATCTGTTTCCACACCAATCAGCTAACCTAAATCGAAATAGTTGACGTAGACTTGATTTTGGAAAACCAGATGGCGGTAGTGGCGAGCTTTAAAATTCGAATTTTAGAAGCTGCATGTTATATGTTCGGTTCCAAATTCCTGATCCAGGATCGTCTACTACTATTCTGGGAAAATTCGCGATTCTGTGCGTGCGCCATGGAATATACCATTGCATTGCAGATTAGAACAGACGATGGTTTTGGTTTCACTCTTTTTCCGTGTTAGATTGAGTTCGGTTCCCAGATTGGAAGAACTGCAATGGACCAGCAAATGTGCAATGCTAGAATTGCGTTAAATAACAGCCAATTTTGTTGTGATGTTAATGATACCAGTGATCTATCCCCGTGAAAAGAGATTCCCGTGCTTTTAATTGGGTAAGTTTAACAATTCTTGTTCTTATTTTGTGCCGTCCAGCGTAGCGACAAACAGAGCAACAAAAAGAGATCATTCCCCTAAGCTCTCTGAAGAAGCATTCATGTATGCCAAGAAGTTGTGTAAAGCCAGGCAATTATCCAAACGCTGGAGGCTAACAAATTTATTCTAAAACACACGCTTCGGTCTAAAGAGCCATGGAAACCATACTTTAGGATGAGTTAGAGATAAAACCATTGGAAGAATCCAAGTACTATTAGTGGGGAAATGTCTAGGTCTCATTCAGATGTCTAAAAGCTCTGTTTTGCGTTTGGTTTGTTTTATCACTGAATTTCCGATTGATGTTAGTTACTAATTTCTTCAATTCTGGATTGAAGCAATTAAAGAAGAGAGATAGATTGATTGATAAGACTTGTTTGCCCAAGTACCCATCGATTAGTGATCTGCATTCATTAAACAACATTCTTAAGAATGTTATCCTATAGGATATAAATTAATAATTTTATACCTCAATTACCGGATAGATGTAAAGGTGGTAGCATCACCAAAGCAATACAGCTCTTTTATCAAATTTTTGTTTAGAAGGATTATTTGGTTAGTCGCGCTGTTCTTGTGCTTTGTCCACAAGCACACAAAGTCATTATGTATTCAGAATGAGAATCACCTTTGAAAACGACCTCCAACGTGTTTATCCCAAGCGCAATTCCACGCCAGAATGCTTGGAATGACATACCGTTCAGGCTGGAGGATGAAGAACGCATACAATCATCCTTTGTCCAGACTGAGCCAACATGATGCACAATAATCTATCGCGGTTGAAGCCGATAAAGTTGTGCTAGGGTAGAAGAGCAACCCTCATCTCGTTGTCATCTTGATTACCTGATTTAGTGAGAATCGACTGAATATAATAGCCCACCCAAAACACTGCAGCAACAACAACAACAACAAAGACAACTGCGATTGATTATTAAAATGGTGAACAGACCTCGGTTTATAACAAAGACCGACCGACGAAAAAGATTCAATCTGTTCGGATGCTGTCGATGTTTTCCACGGTCAACCTCGACAAAGATAGTGAGAGAATGAAAAGTTCACACTCTGGAATGTTTGAATTAGACGACAGCAACAACAAGAAGAGAGAAAATCTGCTGCTGTCGTTTTTGCTTCACCATGGAAGAAATCTCTCTTCGATTCATGCAAGAGAGCTTTTTGGGAAAAAGTAAAGCCGAGCCTTTCATTCATTGTCTACTGCCATTACTTCTTCAAGCAACCATCCATGTTATAAACCTGCCTGCTTACCTGTCTTCGTCTTCCCTCATTATTGCAGCTTTTGTTACCTTTCCATCGATTAGACTTGTCTGTGGCCTTTACACTTCAGAAGACGAGCAGACCACGGTGCTGGCCGACTATTACCACGATTTTGCTGCGTTTGTGTTGTTGTTTATTGGTTGGTTTTTTATTATGACTGCTGGTCACTTCCACGAACGTTTTCTCGACGTTTCAAATGGGAAAATCTAAGCATAGATTCAACAAGATTGCATCACTTTCGATGGGTTTTCTCATTCTACGCCGTCTTCGCATTCGATCAAATTTGTACTTCTTTTTCTTCGGGTAATCAGTGTGTGATAACGATTGATTACAATGTTTGTTAGGACTTTGAAATTTCATTTCACAACATCATCCGTTGTTTTTTGAGTTGTTTTCCAATCGTCCAAACATTCGATTCGCGTGCATCGGAATTCTTTAACATGATTGTTTTGTCTGGAGAATTTTTGATCAATTGACTCAATGTTTGATTAGCTCTACTCTCGAAGAATTTACCGCTTGGAACTAATCCGGCAAAATATCACATAAATAATAACCTGAAAAAAAAACAGTATAATGGCTATAAAACTCTAAAGCTGACTGCATAAAAATCATCAACCGGTGTCTATCAGAGTTGAACAAACCCAAATCCACATCCAAACAACCATTGTGTTACCTCGGCAACTTCTGAGATAAAACTTTGACACAAATATTTTGATGCCGATTTATTCTAAATTGTCTAAATTGGTTAGATTTCCTGGTGGTTGGTGTACCAGGTGTGTAAGCATTATCCAACGGTTTTTGTTTTGGTAATTTGCCAAAATAGTTTAAATCTGTGCTAGTGTTGATGTTGGGGTGGGTGTGTAATATGGTTATTTTTTGTTGTTATTGATCAACGATCGAAAAATCAAAAATTATAACGCCAAGTACCACAACGTCACAATAACGAGAAAAATCAAGATTCACCGAATGACCAAATACAGCTAAATCATTCTTCCTTGTTTCCCAAGAATGATGGCATTGCATCTCTCATCATTATGAGCAGCATTGATCGCATTCAAAGATTGCAAATTGAAAAGAGGTACATTTTGGAGCAAATTTCATATCATTATGCCAAGATATTAAATTCTCTTATATCTTATTGTTTCCTAATTAACCTTCTTAGTTTTGGATCATCATTTAGATTGCATAAAAAAATCTGAAAAAAACTCCTAAATTTGCTTCCCTTTCGTTCTCGCTTGCTTTTCACTGTAGTTCATTGATATCCCTCTCAACCACCCACCCATTTGCTGTTTATACTATATAAAAGCGAAACATATCAACCAATCATCGGCTAGGGAATGGTCATCATCTTTTGGTGAACAACAAGTATCAAGCACATCGAGTGAAGCTAAAGGCGTTGATCTAATCAAAACGCATAAACAACGACCGCCTTCAACAAACCGTCGTAACACAATGACAACTGTCACAATGAACACATCTCCCAGCTATCATGGTGATAAAGGCGTGTCTAATTGTGGTGTTCACTGTTTAGTAGCATCGAGTGGGGGTCGTCTTCATCATCCTATTTGCAATACTAGCAGTGGTAATAGTAGTGCTAGTACCAGTCCAATCACCTCGTTCACTGGAAGTCCGGTTGCAGCACAAATACAGCATCCCTCTGGTCAAATTATCAATAATAATAATGGATCGACCAAGTCACATCATCAGCGAAGGAATTTTTGCCATAATATGGTTAATAATCATAATCAAATTAGTAGTCACAATGGAAAACACTCAAACGAGATCTCCAGAATACGTGTCAATGGTAATTTGTTTTTCAGCTTTATTTCTTCCCAACATTCTGACTGCTTGAGCTGATTAATTATGGTTATTGTATAATTACTAATATTATGATCCATCGTATTCAGTAACGATTATTGTTAAGTTAAGCTTTAGATAATGGTAATGATTCTGATTCTTTTAATTCAGAACAAAAATTAGTTCAGCCTCCCTCTTGCTATAACAAACAGGAAAGCCATTACTGTTTTTTCCAGATCTTTGTAGAGATGATATAATAGATCCAGAATGATTGAATTAGTTTCTGTTGCCGATTCCGTTTTCATTGTTGAATTAATTCACCTTTCTATCTTTGTTTTTTTTGTGCAGTGTTTTGTGCCAAAAATCTGGTCAAAAGGGATTTTTTCAGTAAGTATTATCATTAGCTTTTTAAAATGAATTCCCCGAATACATATACTGCAGTTTTTTCCATTTGCAATATCTCCACAATTGAACAAGAGAGTTACTTCCGTGATATTTTTCTGCTTCAAACGTCGTTCTATAAGTGAAGATTTTTGTTTTGTGTACTTTAGTGCCGTAAATATAAATTTGCTTTCGAATTCAGGATAGTATGATAATAGAATGGATAGCTGGCTTCCGTTTGACAAAAGCCCTAATACAAATTATTTTTGAAATAGAGCAGTGTCGTTCAAACTTTCAACTGGATGTCCCCTCCTATTGTCATTTCATTTTTTTTTGTTTTTTCAGTGTAGAAGGAGGAGTCAACTCTTTATGTCTCCCTGGAGAGTGGGCCAAACCTAATGAGATTATTAGTAGTTCAAACGTAGAACGTAGGGCGGTAAAAATAAAAAAATTATGATAATGGGCTGTACATTGGTCCAATCTATATTGTTGGAAAAAAATAATTTACCCGTAAAACCCATATGTGGCGCGGCTATTCTCATTACCATCTTGTTAATGGGTTTTTTGAGCCTTCAATCACCCATTGACTATAAATGCTCGCACATAGTTTTAGAATTATAATTATATTTTAATTGAAATTCTTATGCGAAAACCCTTCTCATCAATTCTAGGTTTACCAGATCCTTTTTGTAAGATCATTGTGAATGGATCCACAAATCAAAGTCATAAAACTGAAGTTTGCAAAGATACTCTGAGTCCCAAATGGAACCAAAATTGTGACTTGTAAGTGTTTCACAGTGGCCTTTTGGTTTGATTCGTTTTTTATGAAATTCTTTCCACAATTAAACAGATATCTCAGCAAAAACGATTCATTCACCATATCGATTTGGAATCAGAAAAAAGTTCATAAGAAACACTTCGCCGGATTTTTGGGTTGCGTCAAAATCACGCCCAACATGATTCAAAACCTCAAAGATGTTGGAAGTAAGTGTATTTGAATTTCCTTTCAAAATATATTTGTTCGTCGAGGAGGTTCTGTACATATACATAAATTGCAAATTCCAGAATTACACAATAATCAAAAGCGGCGCAGTTTCCATCAATTTAGTAGCGAATCTCCAAGCTTTATAAGGATTGTGGATTGTGGATGCATGTGGATTGAATGCATGATGATTGCCTTTGTTGTTCGTTTTTGTTTTGACCATTATTTCCTCTTTCGGTCACCATGCAATTGCTACTTGTGCTAGTTTCAGTTTATTATAATGATGATAAAATCTTTCTGCTGTGATTTATTTCATATGCTTCCCATTGTCTGTTTGATTTGGTAACAGTGTTCGAGGCTAAACTAGTTTCATATTGTTTTTTCCATCATTGGATACTAATGATGGATCTGGGTTTATATTATTATTTGGATTGATTGGAATCTACAATTTAACACCACAGCTTGAGCACCATAATGATAATAATGTAGCCCAATTATTTCGATCGAGATTGGGTCCATCTTCCCGACAAATGAATGTTTCGGATATCTGATTTATTCTTTCTATTGGACTTAATGATTTCTGTTAATTTTTCTCCCGAAGATCAACGTCTTGATTTGCACAAGTTTCGTGAAGAAGATACCGATATAATCAAAGGACAATTAGTAATTAGTATGATTTCCCGTGATATCAATAATTGTGCTGATGCTGCTGGTTCCACAACAACATCAGTATCCATAAATGGCCCTAATAATAATGTTTCTATGAGCTGCAGTAATCGTAACAGTGCCCAATCGAATGTTAACAATGATGAGAATTCGTTTTTAGATGGCCAACCACATCTTCATATTGATCAGGATAACACCAACGGTACTACATCCTATGTTGAAGGTTTAGATGATTTACCGGATGGTTGGACCGAATGTCAAACATCGAATGGTAGAATTTATTATATGAATCATGTTGCCAGAACCACACAATGGGAGAGGCCAACATTACCTGCAGCGTTGGCGGCCAGTAATTCAAGCGGGTGCACGCCAAATCGTCCAGCATCATCGCGGTCTTCGTCTAATCATGGCAGCCGTACCTCTCGTAGCAGCGTATCTCGCCGTCAGCATCAGCATCTACATGTTCATCAAACACAAGGATCGATCGATTCGACCAACAGTGTTTCATCATCTAATTCTGCACCAGCGAGATCGGTTTCTCAGCCAGCATCAGCTACCACAAGAAACAATCATCAACGTCGCTCCACTCGACATCGAAACTATCTGGCTCGTAATCAATTGCATGAAGCTGTGATGTCAGTATTAAATCATACTAATTCGGAACAAGAAAATCGACCACAATCCTCTAGAATGCCTGCAGGTTATGAAATGCGTACCACAAATCAAGGTCAGGTTTATTTTTATCAAACAGATTCTGGAAATAGCACTTGGTTGGATCCAAGGGTTCCAAACGAGTTATTTAATATGGACATCAACTTGGATGAATTGATTGGGCCATTAGATTGTGGCTGGGAGGTGCGCCACACCACTGGTGGAAGGCGCTATTATGTGGATCATACCAATCGAACCACCCAATTCACTGATCCACGATTGATCACTCATTCGACCATGATCATGAACCTTATCCGATCTCTGAATAACAATCCCGATCCCCAAAATCCGAACGGCAATCATGGTTTGATTGATAATAGCAATGGTTCCCGTACTAAACGATCTTCAACAACTACCGGTGATAACTTACAATCTCTTAAAAATGGAATCTCTAGTTTACCGGTCAGTCAACAGCAGAAACGTAGGAATCTTGTGCAAAAGATGAGCAACCTTCGACAAGAATTGCAAGCTTTCCAGCCACAATCTGGTCATTGTCGTATCGAAGTATCGCGAAGTGATATATTCGAAGATTCTTATCGTTATATACTCAAGTTACGTCCAAAAGATTTACGTAAACGTTTGATGATCAAATTCAAGGATGAAGAAGGACTGGATTACGGTGGCATAGCCCGTGAATGGCTTTACTTGTTATCGCACGAAATGCTTAATCCGTATTATGGCCTGTTCCAATACACCAGAGATGATATGTATACTCTACAAATTAATCCAGATTCTTCCATCAATCCGGTATGTTAGAAATTATATATGTTAGAAAGATTTCCGCTGCTAAACTATTATAATCTGCTTAAACAGGATCATCTATCTTATTTTCATTTTGTTGGACGTGTCATTGGTATTGCCGTATTTCATGGCCATTATATTGATGGTGGATTCACGCTGCCATTTTATAAAATGCTGCTGAATAAACCCATCACCCTTGACGATATTGAATCGGTCGATTCCGAACTTTTTCGTAGTTTAAGATGGATGTTGTAAGTGTTATTTTTAGCCCCCCCCGCTAAATCTAATGATGTATCATCGATTTCAAATGATTTTTCAGAGATAATGACATAACCAATGTGGTCGATATGACTTTTTCAGTCAATCATGATTCTTTTGGTAAGATTCAAGTCAAGGAATTGAAAACAAACGGCAAAGATATAATGGTCACACAGCAGAATAAAAAAGAATACGTTCAGCTATATGTTAATTTTCGTTTCACTCACGGTATCGAACAACAATTTCGTGCTTTGCAAAAAGGATTCTGTGAACTTGTACCACTGCACCTGTTGAACAACTTTGATGAAAAAGAATTGGAACTTGTGATTGGTGGATTGGGCAAAATCGACCTAAACGATTGGAAACAACATACTAGATTGAAGCATTGTACCTCAGATTCCAATATTGTTCAATGGTTTTGGAAAGCAATAGATTCTTTCAGCGAAGAACGAAGAGCTAGATTATTACAATTCGTAACCGGCAGTTCCCGGGTTCCTTTGCAAGGTTGGTTTTGCCACTAATAATGTTGGATGTGTTCCATATAATTCCTTGAAAAAATATAAATTTTCCTACACAACAGGTTTCAAAGCGTTGCAAGGGTCTACTGGTGCAGCCGGACCTCGTTTGTTCACCATACATTTGATTGATGCTGATACTAAAAATCTGCCCAAAGCTCATACTTGTTTCAATCGCATCGACATTCCACCTTATGAATCCTATGATAAGCTTTTGGACAAATTAACTCAAGCTATCGAAGAAACATGCGGATTCTCTGTAGAATAACGATACATCATCATAGAATATACATTTATCCTGAGCTCAACATTCCAATAATCTGTGCCTCTTGTTTTTGACCCAATTTTGAGGGAACTTTTCGCTAGATCTTTTCGCTGTTCATTGTTTGAACCAATCTCATATTTGTTTGTGATATAATTCTTGGTTTCCCAGATTTTGAGTTACACCTAAAAAAATTTCAGCCAGATTCACTTTTGTTCAAATTTGAATGATAATACTGTATACTGTATACTCTCTTTTGGACCATCATTTACAAATCTAATAAATGGCACAATCTTGTGTTTTTATACTACGATTTTTCTACGATCAGAGATAAGCATGGTGACTCAAGTTGTATGATTAATTTGTATGAACGATGACAATCACGTTGCTAATCGAATCATTGCTAATCAATGATGGATTCATTCGCTCGCTGGCTCTCGTCTTGGATGGTCGTTTATTCGCTCGCTGGCTCTCGTCCTGGATGGCTGTGTTTTGCGGTAACAGTTTTGGATGTTTGGATGTTCGTGCGGTAAGTTATTGATAATTTTTTTTATGTATCCTGTTCTTGTTCCCAATATGGTTTAGTCTTGAAGATGGTCAATTGGCTAGGACTTCTATGTTGAATGACTGGAGCTGAAAAGCCTAGATGACCTGGATCCATATTGGACTCTGGGCTAATTTACTTTTCTCCTCATGGCAATGGAACTGGCATGGATGATTTTCTCTGGGGACATAAGTCTTCCACCAAATCACCCAATCTTAGCCAAGATTTAAGTCTCTTTGGTGGTACGGTCAAGAAAATCCTCATCTCTTTTTTTCGGTTAATAATGTGAGTTAAACCATTTGTTGTTGACCATTTTTTTCAGGTCCGTGATTCTCATTTATGTCTCCAGAATTCTCAATCTTCATTTTTCTAAATCTTCATTTTTCTAAATCATTTTGGCCATTTTATGACTTGCGCATCTCTACCAAACCCTGGTTGCCAATTACATTTTCTGCGCATCTCTACCAGAACCTGGTTTTTGAAAAATTTTTTTCCCGCCATTTTAGATAGCCTATAAAAAATCAGCTGATTCCCTTTTTCTATTTTTTTTCTTGTTTTTTAGTTATTTTTCCTTTTTTGTTTTTCATAATTATTTATTTGTATTAATAAAGTTGTTTTAAATATTACAAATTTTTTTTAAATATTATGAAATGTTTTATTTTATTGCTAGTTGTACTTAGCATACTATATTGAGTATGCTAAGTAAACCAGACAAAATTTGGAAAAAAAACTATCTAAAATAGCGCGAATTTAAATGGACTCCTTTCGGCAATAACTGGAAGTATACCTGGGCATGCGACCAAGTCCAAGTCTTCAAAGTTGGAACTGACAATGTAGATGTCCAGAGCGATTTTCCATCATCATGATATAGTCAGCCGCCATTCAAAATGAAGTAGTTTTCATTTTCATCAACAGATGGCACCACATGTCTCAAGGAGAAACGGATCTTTCTGGTAGACAGTTTGAGCAACAGATGGCAGCAACTCGGATTCGGAATGGCCGAAAAAACGGGAACAAAATTGGTCTGGTCTACCATCAGGAATGAAGGTTAAAAAGCGTTAGTTGAATGGATAAGAGATAATGCAACAAGTGGGATTAGGAAAAAATCAGTTAGGATAATCTATTCTTGAGGAAATTTCAAAAAAAATATTTCTAGCTAAAACTAACTTGAAAATGTTTGAAAAAATCATAATAAGAATGCTAATTTTGGGACTATCCTGACGACGATTAATCGACGAGAAAACCTCGAATGAAACTAAGTCGAACAAATCAAAGAACTGAGAAAAAGAGGAAAGGACAAATATTTAGCTAAACTACCATCTAAAGATTTAAACTAATCTAGCCTGAACAAAAAAACAAAAAACAACAACTTATCGACATGGACATCCAAAACGCCATCCACCAAGACCAGAGAGCCAGAGAGATCGATCATCCACGACGACACGAGGAGAGAGCCAGTGAGAGAACGACCATCCAAGACGAGAGCCAGTGAGTGAATGAATAGAACTGTACTGCTGCTGGCAATAATTCGATGAGCCAAATGTGATTGTCATCGGTCAAACTAGTCCCCAAGATAACAAATTGATGTTTGATTTAGTCACTTTCAAAATTAGTGTTGATCGTCCTCAATAGATGGCGCTACGGGTTTCAGCGAAGAAAAAAAATTCAAATTTCAAAAATTGTACTTTGGGATAGAACTTGGCGGTTCTTGTTCGAAAGAAAATAATTCGATTCGATTTATGTGATTTGCACTTAGTATTTACAAATTTTATTAAATTAAATAATAAATGGGCTAAATTTTTAGAATTGAGAATATCATTAACAAATTTCTTAATAATTAAATCAAAACAATGAACAACAACAGAAGGCACATTGATTGTCACCACCATCGTTTCCTTCTCTTCTCTTCTTCTTTTCCATTACCGGATCCGGATCTCTTGCTTCGATTCAGCTATTGGGGGCTGCCGCATTACCAGCATTGGAAATCTCATTCGCGGATGTAGGAGTTGTATCACTATTCACCGAACTGTTTCCACTGCCCGAAACAGTATCGGCATTGCCGCCACAATCCGAAGTGGCTCCAGAATCACAATGCTGTTGATTAGTTGAAGTATTAGCATTGGTAACGTTTTCATCTTCTCCTTCCAACGAAACCAGCGCCGATAAAAGATCGGATCGTTGTTGTTGTGTCATTCCAGAATGGATAAGTTGTACCAACGAATCGAAAGTTGCTGAAGGAAAATCCTTGTAAAGGCTAATGATGGAAGATGATTTTAGTTAATAATTTTCAAATCATCAATGCAACAAGTATATACCCTTGAATTTGCCTAGCTAAAGCATCACGTTGAATACATCGGATATTATCCAAAACTTGAGATGGGGAAGCTTCCAATTGAGATTCAAGCCATTGTGCCACGATCTTATTATCTTCCCATTGATGTTGCTAGAGAAATCAAAAATTCGAATCAATTCAAATCGTGTGCCCCCTCCCCCCATAGCTTCAACTTACATTATGTGGACCAGTGTATTCGACAAACCAACGCCGTATCATGGAACTAGCCTCAGCATCATTCTTGTTCAGAATGACACGTTGGATTTCATTTTTGACTCGATTCTCACATAGACGCCGCTTCAAAACCCAATAAAAGAACTGTCTGGAGGTACGCCATGGAACCACTTCCGTAATACAGCCTTTTTCGTACATTCGCACCGGAGTATCGTGAAGATCGGCAAACGATAATGCAACCTGATGATACATGCTCATCAACATGGATTCTCTTTGCCTTAATTCATTCTCTAAACTGGTTTTTTGGTCTAGCGAAGTGGTCTCGTTGGTCATTCCTGGTGAAAAAATAACAAAAAGGTCAAATGGTTTAGCTAGAATTCGTTCAAGCAGGACTTACTGATTAATCTTTTGCATTCAGGATCACAGCGATGCATTGCTTTGATTAAATCTTTTTGTCGGAAACGAATTTCGACCGTTCCTTGCGGTTCTAGAACTCCGCCACGACTATCCGGATCGGCATACATTTCCATGTGTTTGGGATTAATAGTGGCATCTGAAATTGAAATTAATGTAAAGCTTTACCGAATGTCCGAAAATTTAACGATCGTTAAAAACTTACCAAGGACAGCCCATGCACCTCCACGCAATTCACCAAACGGTGGAATATACACGATAATTGGTTGATTGTACTGATGTAACGCATCCACAATGTAGGCGCCAAATTTCAAAACTTGATCGTACATATCTTTCATTCCACCGGAGAATCCACGCCAATTGGCGAATATGATCAATGGTAAATCTTCCCTATTGAAATCTTGTATAGCTTGCGCTGTTTTATACGCACTATCCGGAAACCAAACCTGGCCAGCCTGTGAAACCACTTTTGTTTCCGAATCCAAATTAGCCGGATCGGCCGGAATGATCAATTCCACTGCTCGAGTTTCCACAGCAATAACACCAACTGGGATACCGCCAAGCCGAGCTCTACCAGCGACCACGGTCAATGCCCAACCGGACATGATTTCGCTCCAAGAGCCACGATCGAAGAAACCATCCTCCCAGATTCCTTGAGGGTTTTCTCGACCGGCCAACATCCATCTTGGATCGTATGGTGATGGCGATGGTGTGAATGCGATTTCACGCTCAACAGGATCAATCGATTCAATAATAGGCAATGGACGATAACGACGATCAGGAACATAGGACAACCAACGTAGAATAGTGGACACGCCTTCCAAATCGTCTTGAGCGGTAACATGAGAAACACCATTGGCGTACATGATTTGAATACCGCCCAATTGATTGTTGGAAGTGTAAACTTCTCTGCCCAGCAGTTTGTTCAACGCACTGGCCCCGGTCAGAATGATATGTGAATTTTCCACTTGGATGACCCGTTGAGAAAGACGAGCCAAGTATGATCCGATACCGATTGCACGACAAGTGACCATCGTTATGGTGACCACTTCATCATAAGCTTGTGATGATTCGCCAGCGATCATGCCAGCATATTTAAGGTTTTCAACACTCAAACCATCTTGAGCACCAATGATATCAGTGATTTTGTATCTGGTTTCTCCATTTTCAACGATCAGTTCACATTTTACAGAATCCGCAATTCGTTTATATTGTTCCGGTGTTAAATAAATGTATTTGAAACCTTTCTCCGGATCTTTATCATCATACCATGCGATCTGAAATGTTTGAAAACCTTCAGTTAAAACAGAACATCGGAAATTTTTAAAGCCATACTTGAAAAGCATTTTTCACTTCTTCAGCCAAACCGATCCTGGCCCCAGAATTGGCAGACAAATAGATACGCGGTACTTTCATTGCTCTGGCTCGTTCAGAGGCTTTCTGAAACAGCATATCCTCTTTTGGCCCAAACACTCCAAGCAAATGGGTAATATCATTACCAATCACAATGATATCTCGTCCTTCTGGATATTCGGGCGTGAATAATGTGATACGCCAAGCGACCATACCGAATTCATTCTCTCCAGGTACTCTTTTCATTTCGACCAACCTGGTCGGATTAGCAGGATCCAAAACCAATTCCATACATTGCATTATTTGTGAGGGCATTTGAACTTCCGGATGCATCTCCAAATGTTCTTCCCAGATTTTTATCAAAGCAGCTTGAAACATGTCCGGAAAATCGTATATGTAAGTGGTTCCATTAGATTGTGCTTGGAAACGTTTCAATTGAAGATAATCCTTAGTCATGTAAGGCGTCGAAATGGGAAGATCATGTAGTGGACCGGGCTTTTCGATTCCAGGCCAAGATTCGAATTTCATTGTTCCGGTGGAAGGATCCAATACTTCCCGATAGAGATGCATGTCCAAATAGTAACCCGATTCGTTGGCCAATAGCAAACGGATGGGTGTGCATTTAGAATTGGGCGATGGTCGAATAATCATCCGGATTTCTGCTTGTAACACACGTAATTTCCACAAACGAGGACCATAACGCATCACCATGTTGCGAACATTTTCAGCAATCTAAAAAGCAAAAAAACATGAAAATTGAAAAATCCACTTGTTGCACAAAATGAAAATGGCACTTACGTAAGGAACTTTGGCCGGATCCATGGTTACTTTGGGTACAAAATTCAAAAATATATGATTACAATCGGTTTTCGGTGCAAGATGATGCGTGAATGCCACTTCAAGCTCGTCCATGGCCTCCAACAAAAGCCGTTCACCTGGAAAAATTGGGGAACAATTTTAGGGTTTTCCATGAAACAAAAAGATAAGATCCAATCTCTTATACCTTCATTTTGCAAAAATTCATAGCTAGCCTCTTTGGTGATCAAATCGGAATGGCGAATAATGGTACGTAGGAAAAATCTAAAATCGGTAACCTGTTGCCCGGGTGCACGAATTTTAGCCTTTCCCAAATACAAATGTATCTTGTTTTGGCTGGCCGTGGGCACTGCTTCCAGATCATAATTTCGCAAACGATTGATTTCCAATTGAAACGCTAACGCTGGCTCCAAATGACGATAGATTTTATCCTCGGTATAACCATCACGATAACGGTAGGTAAAATAACGCGGAAACCGATACCGATCACAAACCACAAACGTAATCCTACGTATGGAATGTTTTTCCAATTCGCTGGCACGTTGCCGGCAAAAATCCTCAAACTGTTTGGTCAATGTTGCATCATCTTGTCCTTCACATTTGATGGTTATGTTCAGAATGTAGATTGGTTCCATTTCTTCCAACAATGCCGAACTAACCGAACGTTTGGCCAGTGTTTGTTCGTTCAAGGATGAATTGGCGGATGAAGAAGCAGCAGCAGCCGCAGCCGTAGCATTATTGTTGCTAATATCACCATTCACCATTGACCACACACTATCATTGCCGTTCAATTCTTCATCAACCCGACGAATGATTTTGAGCAATTCAGGGAAATATTGTTCCAATTGTTCCATATTGACAAAGGAAGCAATCAAACCAACACGATAGTTATTATGATTAAAATAAGGCATATCATCGATGCCGGAAAATCCGCCGCCGTTCGATGATCCAGAACCATTCGCATTGGGCGAGGACAATTGATTTGCATTAGCCGATGAAGGATGAGAATTGGGCAACAAAAAGTGATACACTGCACACGGTATTGATTGATCACGTGTGTTCGATCCGGAAGTTCCTTGAACACCATTCAATGTAACCGGACTTCCGTACAAGGCTTTGGTTGTGTAAAGGCTATCGGAAGGAGATCCCAAAGTGGTACTACCGATCGGTAATTGATTAGAACCACCGGCGCCAATAACCGAATGCTGTAAGGATATCATTTCGTAGGAAATGTATGCACGACGAACATAAACCTCTAGCGCAGCTCTTCGTACAACACTGTTGGGATGGTAGAAAAATTGATGCAAAACATCGAATATTGAAGTCTCACTAATAATCAGCTTGTTCAAAACGTTTGGTTCGAATTCATGCGAATAAATATCAATGGCCGACAGAAATATGGATTCCATTTGATTATGGCGCAATGCATACGGTGGTTGATGGGCCGAAATCAACACTTGCCGGGCACGCAAAGCCACCTTGGAATTTTCCGCTTTGTTCAGTAAAGTCAACGCATTCAGGATGGAACTAAGCTCGTCGGTTATTCCCGGTTCACGGCCACAAAGATGATCAATCAATTTGATGATCAATTGATTTTTGCGACCAACCGACAAATGAGAGAATATGATTTGCACAACTTTTTGCATTCCATCATCTTTGTATTTTTCTCGCATGGCCGACACACATTTGTCGTATTGGCCCAATTGAAAATGTTGTTCCACTTCGATATAGTTACGGATCAAATCTTGAACACAGGAACGCATACGGCCACGTATACCGTTACGATATCTTTGCACCAATTGAACAATACCCTGGGTGTTCAAGAAGAAAACATCACGATCCGCACGTTTTTGCAACGTTGCCGCATAGGAATCAATCACCGAGGCTATTTGTTGCGAAGGAAATGCAGCCAATATGGCCGTTATGTTACTAGAATAATTGTTGAGCAATTTTCGAATGGATTTCTCCACCTGTGGAGGTATACGACCGGATGTCGAAGCGATTATATCCTGAAGTTCCAACAACGGTAGCCGTGGATCACGCAAACAATCCATGAACGTTTCAACATAATGTGTCATGAAATTACTAAAATATGGTTCACACAAAACATATCCGGCCAATATGTTGCTTAGATGAGTTTTCGCCTGTTGAAACGTAACATTCAATTTGGGCTCCAACGCGGCTCCATGCGAATCATTGGTAGAAGCGGTGGAGCTTGCACCGGAAACACCGGAATCATTCTCACTTTCCTCGTCCAGAACATCGAAACCTTTCGTATAGAGTTCGGCACGATGTACACGACTTGGATCGTCCAAATCCAATCTGGCCAAAATGCTGCCGGCTTCCAAAACTGCACCCGATCTTTTGACATGATGCAATATTCCAGACTCTTGAGTGGTCAACGTCATGACCATTTTCATTACTTCGATTTCGGCATAAGCTTGACCAGCCGTCACATGTGTACCATCTTCGACCAAAAATTGCAACAATTTTCCGGTGGACGGTGAACGTAAAATAGTGGGATCATTTTCTTTTTCAAACACACAGGTTTGATTTCCAATCACAATACGATATCGTTCAACCTCTTCTTTCATGTAGGTAGTGTACGAAGAATGGTCAATGGACAACAATAGGCCAGAATCGGACATACGATGAACTTCGATTTCTTTGTACGTTCCATTCATGACCAAAAAATAAGAATTCGGTCCAGATTTGGTAACTTTGACCACATACTTTTTTCCTTCATAAATCAATTCCACATCTTGATTATTGGTCAACGTATTGGCCGGTAATATTTGGCCTTTTTGCAGTGAATTTTGAAAATGTTGCCAATTGGAAACCATTTCAGCGTCCACCACGTGAATGCAACCACAAATCAACGCCAACGATGTTTTCGGTTTCCCCGATTGTACACGTTCGGCAATCAATTTATCCAACCATCCGGTATTGAAATTATTCTTTTGAAAATCTTCCGTTTCCAACAATGTGATTAAATATTCGACGGTTGTTCGAAAATCACCACGAATCGAAAGCTCTTTCAAAGCAAGCACCAGATTCTCTCGAGCCTCTTCACGATCTTCGCCCCAGGAAAAACAATGACCAAATTGTGAATCGGCAAATTCATGAAGACCACCCAAAGCTCCCACCGAGAAATAACCCCAGACATTTTTGGAACTTTTAAAATTTAGCTCTTGCACGGTACCGCTGGATGGTTTGAAACCTTCATCAGGATTCTCCGACGTAATTCGGGCAGCGATCACATGTCCCCATGGTCTATTTCGATTATGATTTTCGAAATCAATCTCCGAATCACCCCACGGTGTTTCACCATATAGCAAACGAATCTCTTTGATACGATTAAGTTTAAGGCCCATAGCGATTTGTAGTTGACATGCTGGCAAGTTAACATCGGCTACCATTTCCGTGCACGGATGTTCCACTTGAAGCCTTGGATTCAATTCTAAGAAGTAAAATTTCTTACTCTGGTGATCATAAAGATATTCCACCGTTCCGGTGCTTACATAGCCAACCATTTTGGCTAAGCGTACCGCAGCTTTTTCCATCTCGGCAAACGTAGCCTCATCGGCAATGATGGCCGGAGCCTCCTCTATGATCTTCTGATGCCTTCTTTGAATGGAACAATCACGGCCAAACAACGATATTGCATTACCATAGTGATCGGCCAATAATTGAACCTCTAAATGACGGGCACATGTGGCTAATTTCATCACAAATATTGGACTACCCGGAACTTCGTTTTGTACCTGGCGAAACATTTGAGGAAAATCATCAGGTGATTCACTTTTTCGAATACCTTTTCCACCACCACCTTCCGACGCTTTAATCATGACCGGAAAGCCGATTTTCTGAGCGGCAATCAAACCTTCATTGACATCCGCCACACAACCTTTTTGATAAAGATCAGGCGGTAATCTGAATGTTTTGCCTTCTTTCCATCCAGGACAGGTTAAACCTGAACCAGACCATGCCAATGTTGGAACCTGGGCAGTTTGCGCCACGATCGATGAGGCGATTTTGTCTCCAAGCGCCCACATAGCATTACACGGTGGACCCATAAATGCAATATTGGCTTTGGTCAATAATTCTGGTAGACGTGGATATTCGGAAGCATGACCCCAGCCAGCCCATACACCTTGAACATTCATTCTTTTGGCTATATCGACAATCAACTCAACATTAGCATAATTGTTGTTATTCGCACCACCAGGAACTGGTACATATTGATCGGCCATTTTAATGTATTCAGCATTGGCTTTGAGATCTTCCGGTGTGACCTGATAAAAAAACAAATTAATTAGCACACAAAACAATTTATGACCACTTTGGATCGAACAAAAAACAAATATATTCACCATAACAACAAAACGAATGGCACGTTCATTGCGAAATATCTCGTACGACCACCGACGTATGGAACGCATACATTTGACCGCCGCGATTCCATTATTGGCAATCAGTATTTTATTGATCACACGTGTACCACCAAAACGTTTGATGAACTCTTCTGGCGTGGCGATGGTAAAATCTTGCTTATCAAGACGATCCGCCTGGCTAGACAAATGTAAACCGGACATGGATTGTCGTAATTGTCTTGTTTGCCTATTGAAACGTTTGGCATCCATTCCTGACATATGACCACTGTTCAATGCATCAAGTAGGATATTGGCTGCACCAAGCAAATTACGATCCTGTTCCAAATCGCTTCGGCTTTCGTTCTCTCTTATAGTGGATTCATCATCAGATGACGAATCATTTTCAGGTGCTTGATCTATCGTAAATATTGGTTTAGCGATCGTATTATCGTTGTTGTTATTGGTTTGATTATTATTGGCGGGCTTCTCTTCACAACTGCTATCAACTGCGTTCCTTTCTTGTTGTTGGTGGTCACTGGACGGAAAACGATTTGAAAACAAAACAAAAAAATTTTCCAAATGAATTCATTGGTTGAGCATAATCCAATTAAAGTTAATTGAGCGCGTAAGTCGAAACGATGAAAATTGAAGCTAATTAACTAATTCGCATTCAAACAACACATAATTCATCGTAAAACAGATGAGGAAAATATTTAAAAAATTTTCTTTTCTTGGCAAATCGAGCCTGACAAACAAACAAACAAACAATTTTCAACACGGATAATCGAAACTTTGTCGGGAAGTGAAAATCGTCGCACACACACACGGCATACCATCAAAAACACTGGTGAACATTATGAAGAACCAGCCAGCCAGATTTGTACTCACATCATCCGCCGATGATCATCATCATCATCGAGAATGAATCCTAATAATGATTCGTGTGTATTGAAGAAAATGAAATCACCACTGTAATGGTTTATTTGCCAGCAATCGATGTTTGTCTTGATCTTCAATAATCAAGAATAATAATCATTATAATTATAATATAAAAAAATATTATAATCTATGTAAAATCGACATTGAAGAGAAACGTGAAAGTTTTCAAATGGAAAACATATCATGACGTATTTTTCCTAGAACAACAACGACAACAACAACATCGACATCGACATTTAAGCTAACCATACAAATACACACACACACAACCATGGACACAAAACTAGTATCCCCGCCGAAACGGAAAAAAATCCACTAAAAACAAACGGAGAGAAATGAGGAAAAAAACACCGATTTCTGACGCCGCAGAGAACTAGTATAGTTAGGAAAATAATTTACTTTGTTGCTTCTTCTTCTTCTTAGTTTTCTTAGCTTGGATCCCAAGTTAAGCAAAATTTGCGGAGATTTGCAACACTAGCCGCCGCCGCCGCGGTGGCAAGGAAAAAAAAGAGCAAAGTAGATAAGCTTAAAACCGTGGCAAGGTGTCTTGTTGTTTTGTTTTGTCTCTTCTTGAACGCTGGAATATCTATCTTGAAAAGAGGTTGCAACAAGTTGAAACAACACAACAAGCACGGATACGAATATCGAGAGAGAGAGAGAGAGAGAGAGGGAGAGAGAGATTCAATACTAGGAGCCTAGGTGAAGATCAATTGGAAACGAACGAAACACTGCTTAAGACCATCATCATCATCATCATCACAATCAACAGGTATGCACTTAAGCCCATTATACATCAGCGCAAAAGGATTCGGAAGATGATTCAGGGAATTGCTTCAAGCACAAATATCTTGATCATAGTGTGTGCACATAATCAAAATCCGAAAAAATATGAATTTCGATCATGAACTGAACACCACAATGTTCGATCAGAAACAAACAGTTTGATTTCAATGACCGGACGACCGACCGACCGACCAGATCACAGACATTACATATCCTTGCACGGGTGCACATTTCTTCAAGGCAAAATTTTGTGTTTTTTCTTCGCTTCATTTTCTTATTTTTAGGCCATTGCACACACACACACACACACACACAACCAATGGAATGGAAATTTAGAGGGAATTGCACACATTGCAGACTACTAATAAAAAGGAAAATTGTAGCAGGAAAACCTGAAGCTTAGACCGGTATTTGGTTATCTCTCTCCCCAGAAAAGATCATCAGACCAGATATACAACCAGATGCAATAATCAACTAACTAACTAGAATTACGCAGTGATTTCAAAATTTGAATTTTTGGCGCCAACTTACATTTTTAAAAAACTTTTAAAATTTAAACCAATCAAACGACGACGACGACGATGATATAACAAAAACAACAACCAAACAATAATTGACAGGTAAATTGGACTCAATAAAACTATCAAGTAAACTGGGTCATCATCGAATAACATCAATGGTTATATAATGATGATGATGTGTGTGCGAGTGAGTGTGTTGACAATAAAATCCACGCCAACTGGCGATGTTTGCTATAGTGTTGATTCCATCCTTTCTCCTTCTTGTTCTTCATCATCTTCATCACGTTTTTCTCACGTCATTTTTTTTCTGGTGGCGATAATCATTACAAACCTTCCGAAAAAAATGGCTCAAGCCAAAAGCATGCACCATGCTGAAATCAAACACCGAGCATCTCTTTTGGGTAATACAACACTAAACACTATCACGTTTTGAACGACACCAGTGCAGCATCGAGGATAAGATTCGGAAAAATCAATCCATCCATCCATTCAAATGATGATAATTTACGGGCAACGTGTTCGGGCGATGATCAACAACAACAACCAGAAATGTTTAATCACGCCATTCCGATGGTGTAACCAGATTGAGAAATGGCATTCGGTGAATGAATGTAAATTATCGAATAAAATATTTTTTTTCAAAATATTGATATTACGTCTGGCAACGATAAATTTCCAGGTTTGTTTTTGTTTGTTGCTGTCGTTGTGATTGGCCGTTAATTTATCGTAAATCGATTCCAAAAAAAAAATAATAGCCAATAATTTCATTCAAAAAGAGAGATGTGGTTCCCCAAGAATGATAATGACCTGACAAAGATCAAAATCAAGTTTTACCATAATCTTAGATGATCATTGATCCATCCAATCTGACTATATTTAAGTTATTTCCATTTCTAATCTAGAGCTTAAATAACTTGTTTTCGGTAGCTTTAGCATTTAAAAAGCCAAACACTTTCCCTCTTCTTCTCTTTCGCCTGTCCCCCCATTAAGAGTATTACATCATTGCTGCTGGACATTTTTTTTTGCTTGCTTGCTTGCTTTTCTCGGTACACAAGCATTAATTTTAATTATCTTATTACGAATGAATTTCGACTGCTGGAAACAGGTTTTGTCTCGGTGGAAAATCAAAAAAATAATAATAATTCGAAATAGACTTGGTGGAAACACACACACACACACTAATAACACACGTGGACCACGAAAAAAAAACTAAAGCAATTTTGTTATTTTTGCTCGTCGCTGTGTTCCAGCAACAACGGCAACATTGAACTTGATCGCAAGCAAATCTCGGACGATCCTCGAATCTTATCCTTTTGGATTAAATGAAAAAAAATGGGGATTTCACGAGAAAAAAAATTAAAAAAAAAAATAAAAAAAAATTTACGACCATAAGCCAAACGCGCGCGCGCGCCCGTTTCCTTGATCATCAAAATTCATCAATTTGACTATTTTTATAGATTTTTTTTTTGGTTTCCATAATTTTTTTTTCTTCTTCTAACAAGGGGAAAACCGATTATGGTGGCGGTGTTTGAAGTGAAGAAAACGATTTTTTTTGCTTGTCACACCACCACCACATAGGTATATGTTTGCTATGTTTTCCTTCTGGTGGTTCGAGCAAACAACGAATCAAACGAATGAATGAAAATAAGAAGCCCTCGACTAAACAAGATTCGGCAAATATTAATAAAATAATAAACTAACAAGAAATCCAATAGTTGGCAAACAACAACCGCCAACAATCATCATCATCATCGTTCGATATACCTGCGACGAAGTAGATAAAATGTCCAAAAATTCAAAAAATTTTAACCGAAAAATAAAAATGATGTTTCTAAGATGATTAACTGATTCAGTTAATCGCATAAATTGTGGTTTGAATTTTCGTTTTTTGCCCGTTGAAAAAGGTAAAGAAGCTTATTGCAAAACGAAAGCAAAAACAAAAGGAAAGAACGAACATCACTGGGAAGAAAAAAATCCTACCCGTTCAAATCAAGGCTATTAGACCTGGACGAAGACATTTTTCCAAGGTTTTTGCTTAGATCGGCAAATTCTGGCACCGAAACCGAAAGCGATGGCGGCGATTGCAGTGGTTTTTTGCTATTATTTTTGGCCAGTTTTTCCACTTTTACAACCAACTCTTCTTCGTCTATATCTTCTTGTTTTTCAAGGTCTTTTTCGTCTTCTTCTTCGTTTTCAGATTGATTCTGGATCAATGAACACGATGATTCAGTATCAGAATCTTCGTCCGATGGCAGACGATATTCTTGTGATTGCGAAAGATTGGAACGTACTGCCGATGCAATCAATCTGAACAATCTATTCATAGATATGAACGTGTTTTTAACACGAATCCTTTTCAAAGAGATTTTTGAATGTGGTATTCGAATTTCGTTCGAAGATAATAAAAATGAGATTATTTGCCGGGACGAAAAGTAAGCAACGAACACGCACCAAACACACCAAACAAACACACTTATTTGCCAAATGGGCGCGCAGATACGTGTTGACAAAGAGACAACTCGAAGACTTGGTGGTATGAAGATTTCAAATTAATTCAAATTGTTGAGCTTTCACACATCACACCACCAACCAACATCACCGCATCACAAAATTTGTGTGTGTGTGTGCTTAGGAGAATCCAGGGCCAAAACGGTGCGTTTTGTTGTCCACAGCCGTCGAACAGAAATGATCGGAAAACGAATTTTGTTTTTTTCGTTGTTTGTTAGCGCGTTTGTTGTTCCTCTCGGAGAGCGTCAGGAAACATCAACCACATGAACATACGAACATACATACATACATACATCGACACACTAACTTCAATGGACACTGGCAACTTTTTTAAACAAAAAAAAAAATCTGACTAGTTTCTTCTATTCTATTGAAGTACATTTTGACAGAGAGATAATATGGATACTCACTATACGATAATACTCAGGATACTACACACACACACACACAGACACTGCTTATAATGACGCAAACATGCCGCGCGTTTGGGAAATAAAGAGCTTTTGGGAAATTCAGCAACACAAACACAAACACAAACACAAAAAAAGCTAATTGTTCGGGAACCTTTTTTTCCATACTGATTGTTTTTTTTTGTTGAACTATCATCAAACGAATTGAAAAAAAACGACCTGATCAATCTTAGGAATGGTCAGACGAAGAGGATTCATCATCGATTTAAGGAGGTAAACAACTGGAAAATCAATCAATCAATCAATAAAGGTAATTGAAACTTTCGGCCAGATACCACCAATATAACTACGATTGACGATCACAAGCCACAAGCGGAAAACACAACGACCAAATCAAATTTGTCAATTGTGGCGGTGATAATAAGAATCAAGTGATCGGTGGTGGCCACCGCGTGAACACACTTGATATTGTTCAGGAAAATTGAAATTATTATTTTTTTTTGAAAACAAACAAGATTGTGTTGTCGTCATTGTAATTTTGATTGGCGTCATTAGAAGAGGCATTGACAAATGTCGCCGCAATTGATTTAAATTCAAATCGTCAATCGGTTTCAACGAAAAAAAACCAACAAAAAAAACCAATGTTTTTCACCTTAAACGCAAAAAAAACCGAGGCAAACGACATACCTGATTGATGAGAATGATGTTGATGATGGCGATGACGATGATTATGATTCTGGCCAAGGCACTTGTCGAAATTTCGATTCAATGATTTGTTGTTGTTGTTGTCGTTGTTGCTGTTCTTCTTGGAATCTTAAATTTTTTTTAAAAATTCATTGAACAAATTAATTTTTGTCACATTTCAAGGAATTGTCAGATTCAAAGCTTACTTCGAAGAACAGAATTGTTTGAGATCATTCAGGCATTCAGATTTGGTGGTGGTGATCGTGGTGATGGTGGCATAATTGATTCGGCCAAAATTGAAGGTTTGTTTCTCTGCTGATGATCGTCTGTCGATGATGATGGCCAACCAGAAAAACTCTTGTGGTGGATATTACTATTTAAAAGTCATGGTCAATAACCACAATTTTGACAATGAATCACAGTTGATCAATGATTGTGGTTTTCTTGTCTGCTGCTGTTGTTGGCTTGCTGATTGTTGTCGTGTTTTGGTGTGTTGGTGTTGGTGTGTGCGTTTGCCACTTGGCACTTGGCATGTCATCAACATTATCGGCGCACGCACTGTTGCGCAAACGCCAACGTAATTCATGTTTTAATGTTGATCGTCATGAAACATTTTTTTTGGAAACGAATTAAAATAAATTCTGTTTGGGATTTAGCGAATCCCGGATTCAACGGAAACCATAAATCCAGGCTCAACTGATCATAATCGAATTTTAATTAAAAAAAAATTCGTTCGATTTATTTTTGGCCCGAAAAAAAAATCCGTCACAGCTTCTACGATGGGTACTTTGTTTACAATTTTTGCGATTCGCCATGTGATTTTTTTTCCAGCTGAGCCACGAAACTTGACGTGATAATCTTTGAAATAAAATGAATGAAATAATCGTTCACAGTGAGAAAAAATCCAAGAATAAATGGCACAAAAAAGAGAAAAAAATTCTCGGAATGTTTCAACGAGAATATTTGACTGAAACGTTTAATTTTGATCTGAACCACCAGTCGACTGGCCGTACATTGTTGATCGATAATCGTGATTGTCAGATTCAGTTTTCAAATGATTCCATCATCAATTTGCTTTGCAAAGCAATCAAAAACCACAATAAACAAGAGATTATTGAAGATTTATTCGTGCTTCCCAATAAAAAGTTCATATTATTGAAATTGAAAACAATCGATGTTTGTCGGCAAATCCACAATCTTAATTTTGATGATAAATTCAATTCGATTTTCAATTTTTATCGTCTGCCAGATTCTGTTTTCGACTTGGTCACCGAGAAATGTCAACCCTTGGTTGATTCAATTTATCAATTATTCAGCCCCGAAAATCAGCCTCAAGGTTTGAGAATAATCGACAATTTCATCGATGAAACAGAAGAACAATTATTGCTTGAATTTGCCAAAAGTTACTTTGATTTAGCAGAATCTGAAGACAAAATTTCTCGAATGAAGAATCGTCGAGCGATTCATTTTGGTCGCCCTTTTGATTATGATCAAAACACGATTACCAATGATCCTCAAAAAATAGTGGACGACAAACTTCCAAATGTTTTGATGCCGTTTTTGGATCGTTTCTCGAAATTTTTACCCGAAAACCCCGACCAATTGACCATAAATCATTATGATGCTGCCAAAGGTGATCATATACCGTTCCATTGTGATACTCATTCAATGTGCACCAAATGGATTCTGTCGTTGAGCTTAGGATCCGATATTGTCATGTCTTGGAAGAGCAAAAAAGAACCGGAAAAAAGTGCCTTCACTCGTTTATCGGCAAGATCTCTGATGATCATGTCCGATGAGGCGAGGTATTATTGGGAGCATGGAATCCAAAAAACACCGTTGGATATTGTGCCCGTTTGCCATAGAATACCTAAACGTCTTTCGCTTCTTCCGCGTGCTACTCGTTATTCGTTCACGTTTCGTAAGAGTACTTCATCCGGTTATGTTTGTCAATGTGATGAATGTAAAATTAGCCTGGATAGACTTGATCCTTTGCAATCGAATCCGGAAAAATTAGAATCCAATTACGTGCATGAAACTTATGAGCAAATAGCCGATCATTTTAGTTCGACACGTTACAAATGTTGGCCAAAAGTGGTGGAATTTCTCGAATCACTTCTATCCGGATCGATCGTTCTGGATGTTGGTTGCGGGAATGGTCGATTTCTTTCCGCAAATCCATCAATAGTTACCATTGGAACGGATCGTTCGTGGAACTTGTTGAACATTTGTCGCCAAAGAAACTTGGAAACATTCATGGATGATTGCCTACAATTGGACCAAACTCTGAGACATGGAATATTTGACGGTATCATTTGTATTGCGGTCATCCATCATATGGCCACCGATGAACGAAGAGTTCGAGCAATGCATTCCATACTCAATCTATTGGCCATAGATGGTTTGGCATTGATTTACGTTTGGGCCTTTGAACAGAGACTTGCCGGTGATGCTTCTAAATATTTAAAGTCAGACCAGAATGATGGAATCAACCAATCAACCATGAATGGAGTGGAAAAGATCAGATCATCACATCAGCTTCCGGTACATCAGAATCGTACAGATTTCCGAGAACAAGATTTACTAGTTCCTTGGATGCAGAAGAGTAAAAAATCTATGGAGAAATTTTATCGATTTTATCATGTTTTCAAGCAAGGTGAATTGGAAAAATTAATTCAACAGGTTGGACAAATGGAAACCGGGTACGGAATCCGAATCGAACAAAGTTATTATGACCAAGGAAATTGGTGTGTTGTGTGTACGAAAAAACGAAAATTTTAATTGAATTTAAATAATCAAATAAATAATAAATTATCACAATAAAACATTTATAGAAAATATGATCGATTTAGTCTCGATCATAAGTTCGGATCTCCACGATAACAGAAATAGTGACTTTTCGCTGTTACAAAAATATTAAAAAAAAAACAATATTTGTCATGGTCAAAGATTAACAACAATAGAATAACAATAGAAAAACAAATAAATTAATCACTTGTCGTGAATCATCCTCTGGCAATGGGATTTGGTCCCAAAGCCAGTTGGCCAAAGCCGTTCGAATGGTCGCTCTTGCTCTAACGAAGACTGTTGCGTGCCATTCTTCTCTCAAACGCTGGTATTGCGAATCAGAGAATACTGGTTTGGAAGAAAAAAGATGAAAGGATGTTAGGCAATTGGTGGTGGAGAAGAATTTGGAATAATCAGTACGTTGATCATTGCTTTGATCCATAATTGTAAAGTTTGACAAAAATTGTAGAAAATAAATTGAGAATTTCGCGACAATCATAGGGATTTTCATGCAATTGATCCATATTGTTGATGTTCTTAATTAGATTTGGATCCATTTCTGGAACAGAATTTTTTTTTGTAATTTTTTGATGAATTAAAATTCGCTGATGAGGACATGATGATCTCTGCTAATCTTGGCGAAAATTTTAATTCAATTTAAATAATCAAATAATTGATAGAAAATATAAATGATGATATAAATTAAATAATTTAAAAAAGATGTCGATTATGACGGCAGCGATAGCGCTCAAAGAGTTGAACTTGATCCTGAGAATTAAAAGATACTTTTCTCTGTTGAAAATATTTATTTAAAAAAAAATTGTTAAAGTCAAACACTGATGACAATGGAACAAAATAGAGATAACTCACCTCTTTTGAATCCTCAGGTGGCATGGGAATTGCATCCCAAACCCTGTTCGCTTTTTCGACAGCTATTCTCATAGCTTCTTTTTTCGAAGGCAAAGCCGCACCACAACAACAACAACGAGGATTAGGAACATTGATTTCCTTATCATCTGATGTCTTTTGCCTTTTAACAGGTCTTTCTAACCCTTCGGTATTTTCGGGTTCGGCCGCTCCGGTGCTCGTGTGTGGGGCCTCACTGGACACACTGGTACTGTCCGTAGCCGGACTGGACCTAATGGGCAGCACGCAACTGCAAGTGGCACGCCTACACTTTGTGCGCTTCCTCTTGCAAGTGCTGGAAGCCTGGGGCTCTCCTTGAACACCGGAAGGGCCAGCCACCATTTGATAGGGTTCCGGTTGTGGTTCCTGTTGTGGTTCCGGTGGAGTGGAGACAGGCACCATAACCTCTTGTTGGCTAGATTGAATATCCCTTCGGAGTTCTTCAAGAATTTCGTCGAGCCAAGCGAACGGATCGGAAGTTGTATTATCTTTTTGGGCCATTGTTGGAATGGTAGAAAATCGATAATGTTGAAAATATAGCAAATAAAGTTGTAGGAAAGAAATTGAAATCTTCAGACATTTGAACGGATTTTTATGCAATTTTTCCATATTGTTGTTGATGTTCTTAATTAAATTTGGATTCATTTCTTGAACTTGAAAATTGTTGTTGTAATTTTTTGATGAATAAAACAATTCGCCGGGCAGGATGTGGGAAGAGGGTGGTTATTTTAGCAAAAATGAATTATTGCCGGACTGATGATTTTTTCGAATATTGCGAAAATTTTAATTAAATTTAAATAATAATCAAAATAAAACATTTATAGAAAATTTAATTGTCGATATGAAGTGAACAATCAATCATAACGTTCATGAAGATAACGTTCAACGATTTTCACCTCATCCTGAGAATTGAAAGAGATTTTTTTCTGTTGAAAATATTTGAAAAAAAAATTTGTTTAGATCAAAGACTGATGAGAATGGGAATGGAACAAAATTGAGATAACTCACCTCTCTCGAATCCTCGGCTGGCATGGGAATTTCTTCCCAATTCTTGTTGGCATTTTCAACAGCTACTTTCCTAGCTGCTTTTCTGGCTTGTTTCCTTTCCAGCTTTTTTGCTGCAGTAGAATCGGAAGGTGCTGGTTTTGACAAAGCTTTCGCGAGGGAGGGCGAAAAAAAAACATCAGCATTATCTTCTGCATCTGTATCTGCCCCAGAATCTATATTTCCCGACGGATGACGTCGTCGTCGTCGGGCACGGCTTGAAGCCTTTTCATCTTCATCATCCTTTTTTGATTTATTTTGCCTTATGTGGCTTTCGGCAGTTCTTTCAAACTCATCGATATTTTTCATCATGAGTTTGTCAATCATTTCGGCCACTTCGGCGCTGATCTTTGGGATCGGACGGGGCACACGGGTTCTGTCCGGTATCGGATTGAACCTAATGTGTCGCCTGCCCCTGTAAGGGGCACGGCTCAAGGTCCGGCGCTCCCTCTCAGGAGCGCTGGAAGCCATGGGCTCTTCTAGATCACCAGAAGGGCCAGCCACATTTTGGGAGGCTTGTGGGGCTTGTTGGTTAGACCTAGCGACCTCCTCGATCATCTGTCCCAGCAAATCAGCCAGAACTCGGAGCCACGAAATCACGGAACTTGTGTACTCTCTTTGAGCCATAGTTTTCTTTGAAGGAAAATGAGTAAAGTATGTTGGTAGAATAGAGCATAAATGTGTTGGGAAGAAAAGTAACTTCCATGGCATTTGCACTGATTTTTATACAATTTATCCATATTGTTGTTGATGTTCTTAATTAAATTTGAATTCAATTCTTGAACTTGAAAATTGTTGTAATTTTTTGATTGAATTGAAACAATTCGCAGGGCAGGATGTGGGAAGAGGGTGGTGATTTTCCCAAAAATGAATTATTGACGGATTCGGATTGACGGATTTCGAATATTGCGAAAATTTTAATTGAATTTAAATAATATTTAAAATAAAACATTTATAGAAAATATAATTGTTTTATTATACCATCACTCATAACGTTCATGATGATAACGCTCAACGATTTTGACCGAATCCTGAGAATTGAAAGATATTTTTGTCTGTTGAAAATATTTGAAAAAAAAATTTTGTTTAGGTCAAAGAATGATGACAATGGAACAAAATAGAGATAACACACCTCTCTCGTATCCTCAGGCGGTGTGGGAATTTCTTCCCAATTCTTGTTGGCCTTTTCGACAGCTACTTTCATAGCTGCTTTTTTGGCTTTTTTGGCTGCTTTTCTAGCAGCCCTTTCGGCTTCCGATTCCGGCTTTTTTGCTGGGGGAGAATCGGAATCGGGGTCTGGTTTTGACAGAGCTTTCGCGAAGGTGGGTGCAAAAAATTCATCAAGATCATCCTTGCAATGATCTGCGTTATCTTCTCCATATCCATCTTCCCCCGAAACTATATTTCCCGACGGATGACGTCGTCGTCGTCGGGGGCCCCTGAAAGAGGCACGGCTTGAAGCCTGGCGCTCCCTCTCAGGAGCGCTTGTTGATTGTTGGCTAGATAGATCTAGCCTAACAACCTCCTCGATTATCTGTTCCAGCATTTCAGCCAGAACGGAATCTGTATTTTCATGTTTATGGGTCATTTTTAGATCCATGGAATATTGTAACTTCCATGGCATTCGAACTGATTTTCATTCAGTTTATCCATATTGTTGATGCTTTTAATTAAATTTGGATTCATTTCTTGGACAAAAAAATTTTTTTTAATTGTTTGATGAATAAAAATTGGCAGGGCATGATGTGGGAATAGGGGGATTTTGGGTTCCCAAAAATTGAATATTGATTTCTTCTGATATTTGCGAAAATTTTAATTCAATTTAAATAATAATCGAAATAAAATATTCATAGAAAATATTATCGATGATTGAGACCGCATCACCGACGTTTCATCATCAGACAGTTTTTCAGACGGTTTTTTCCACAACATTCACGACAAGGCCAAGAGTGACTTTTTTCTATTTTGTTTCTTGTACATTTAAATCCTCTTCCCAAACCCGGTTCGCTCTTGCGATCGCGGCTATCCTAGAAGCAACGATGGGGTTCACCACCGTTTCTTGGTATTCTAGGTATTGCCTTGAAGCGGAGGATCCTTGGCCTCGCTTCTGGTTTGGAAAAAAGATGAGAAGATGTTATGTAAGGAGTTTGGAAAAAATTTGGACGAATCGATTCTTGAATTTTGTCTTTGATCCATAGTTTTAAGTGTTATAATTTAAAAATTTGTAGGAAGTATTTTTGATAATTGAATAGATTTTCATGAAATTGATTCATATTGTTTATGTTTTCAACTAGATTTGAATTCATTTATTTCTGAAGATCTCGCCCTTCTGATCTTCGCCGATCTGAAGATTTCAGCGCCCCCACATACTTCCACTGTTCGGTTGCTGACAATATGACTGCTTGTATGAAGTAACCAATTTAGACATCATAACGATCAAAGATTTTCACCTGATCCACAGAATAGAAAGATACTTTTTTCTGTTGAAAATATCAAAAAAAAATTTGTTAAAATCAAAGACTAATGACAATGGAATGAAATAGAGATAACTCACCTCTCTGGATTCCTCAGGTGGCATGGGAATTTCTTCCCAATTCTTGTTGGCGTTTTCGACTGCTGCTTTCCTTGCATTGTCTCTTGGGGTCAATTCCGGTTCTTCTGCTGGAAGCGGATCGGAAAGTTCTGGTTTGGAGAAAAGATTAGAGGACATCAGTAAGGAGCATGGAAAAAATTCTTCCAGATCATCCTCATTTTTATGATGATCAACATTATCTTCTTCATCTCCATCTGCGCCCCAATCTATAATTTCATCTTCGTGCTCTGATTCTTCATCATCTAGATGAGCGAAAAATTGGCAAGCGAAGCTGTTTTTTGGTTGAACATCAATTTCTTCTGCCGCTTCGGCGCTGATCTTTGGGATCGGACGGGACGCACTGGCTCTGACCGGTGACGGACTGAACCGAATGTGTCGCCTGCCACTGTAAGGGGCGCGGCTCAAGGTCCCGTGCTCCCTCTCAGAAGTGCTGGAAGTTAGTGGCTCTCCTAGATCTTCAGAAGGGTCGGCCACAATTTGAGAGGTTTTTGGTGCCGGTGGATTAAACATCACTGGCACCTCAGACTCTTCCTCTTGTTCAACAAGCATATCCTGCTTTTCGACCTCTTCGATTCCCTGATCCGATAAATCAGCCAGATCGGAACTTGTATAATCTCTTCCGGCCATAGTTTGATCGGTAGAAAATTGAAAATGTTGTGAAAATAGCGAAAAAATTTTCAAGGAAGAAAAGTAAATTTCCTGGCATTGAAATTGATTTTTCTGCTGTTTATCCATATTGTTGATGTTCTTGATTATGTTGGAATCAAATTCTTGAATAAAATTCTTTCTAATTGTATGATGCAATTCTTTAAGACTGAACGAAGAAAAATTCGCTGGGCATGATGTGGAAAGAGGGTGATTTTCAAAAAGTTGATTATTGTCGGATATTTCTGCTGATTGGTCGATGATCTTCAACGGTCTAATGTTAAGCTTTGCTTGATGGATTTCTTCTAATTCAATATCTTTTTTGGTGAAATTTTTGATGAAAAAATTCTTGAACATAAAACTTAGATTATTAACAATATCACAATCATTCATTAGATTCGTAGTATGATCAGATGAAGAAATTAATGAAGGAAAATATGGTAAACTACTGGAAAAAACCGGTACCAATGTCTTGTCAATTGTATCAAACTGATCTGAAAGTTTTATTGCTTCTCCAACACTTGGTCTTCTTACATCTTCCGACATTGTGTTGGTGGTTGTTGGTGCCATTTTTGATGATGGCGTTTGAAAAAAATTTAAAATTGAATTCATTTCCTAATTGATTATTGTTGGACCGTTGTAACAGGGTTGAACCAATTGTTGTCGGTCAAGTTTCGGAAATATTTATTCGGAATATATTTCCAATGAAGATGATCAGTATTAATTTGAAAATGTTTATAGTTGATGCTATTTCGGCCTAAATCTTGCCGATTTGAAAAGTACTGTAGATTTAATTGTTGAGAATAATAAGGACTATTGTTGAATTTGAAATTACGATGACTAAATTCAATATAAGCTAAGATTAATAACAAGAGTATGGTTATGATTATCTTCAACAATGGTGATGATGATAATGTTTTACGGAGAATTGTCGATTGATTAAAAATCGTAAAAATTATTCTTCTGATGTTCAAAAATTTGATAGCAGCAATTAAGATGCAAAAAGTTGACGAAGAAGATGGATTCTTGGACTCCATATTTATAAATTGTAATTTGAAACCATCATTAAACAAACAACAATAAAGATTTGAAGATTCTTCTGCAATTTTAAAATGTCTTTCAAACACTTGTTCTTCAATTGGTAGCCATTTTGATGTTTTGTCGTTGTAGAGCGATACATAATGATTGGTTTCAAAGTCAAAATATTTGATGAAAACTAATTCAATATGATCTGGATGATCAAGTTGGGTTAAATTTGAAATTTTCGTTAAAGTTGGACGTGTTGTTTGCGGACAGAGGAAACTTTGCATTATAAATAAAACTATTTCGTTGCGAATGCTTTTTCACAACACTTTCAACAATTTGTTTGGAGCACCACAATCATAATTGTTAATTTTTGCACAATTTAACTGTCTTAGCTTCTGAATAATTCTTGAAGTTGGATGGATCAAATTCAGTAATACAGATGATCAATCTTTAGTGATAGGAGTTGCACCTTCAAAACAAAAACGTAGACGATATTAAATCCTCACAAAATTAAAATAAATTGTTTTTAGTTGGAATGGAATAACACTTACAAATCGATGTTTTAAAATTCGAATATAAAAATTTTCAATATTTCAATATTTGCAATTTTTTTTCACGCAATAACTGATTCTGACGGATGCAAAATGAAGAATGATTCAAACAGGATTTTGATGCAAGTTTTAGAGGATATCTGGCCAAAAGTTTTTAATGACGACACAAATGATTGTTGAATAGTAATTTTGATACCACTCAAGTACAGTGCATAAATAATACATTTACATGCCCGCTCTTCAATGATTTCACAATTTGCAATCATTCAAACTATTTCGATCCAGATGGTTCGAGAAAATGTTTTTACAGAATGGTGTTCCAATAGCCCCCATCAACCCTCAAAGAGTTAACCGTTGAATTTTTTTTTGGTTTCACTCTTACTGTTCTCGTCGTTTTGAGAGGTAAAACAAAACCAACGATGATTTTCTAAATCATCGCCATTATCATGAACATTATTATTTGATGAACAATTACCAATCAACTATTGTGTGTGCTTATTCTCACGTCGGTTCTCGGTGAAACTCCTGAAACCATCATCATCATCACAATCATCATCATTTATTTACCAAAGTTCATTGAATCTTGAGCGCTGCAGAATTTTGAACTCTCATTCTCATTCTCAGAGAGAACGGTAATTTGAATCGTGACGTATTCTGGACTCGTATCCTGGTATCTGTACGCCTCTGTTCCTCTTTACTCAGCCAACCGACACTGAAGGGCGACCCAGAATTTCCTGGTAAGTAAGAGAGAGGAATCCTCTTACACTATTTTCGGTGGATTCTATATAGTAAAAAAATTATTTATTTTCTTCAATAGCCATTATATTCGCTTGGTCTAGGTATCGATATTTTGTTAACCCGAAAAAAATCATTTCATCCATATCATTCTCAATCATTCTGGGGATTAACTTTGAAGATCATCAGCATTTAAATTCCCTTCTTAAACAATTTAATTTAATTTGATCCGATCATCTTTTGCCAAAAACTTCAAATTTTCAGGTTTTTTTTTTGTTTTCACCTCATCAAATATTGATCACGAATTTTAATCCGGATTTTTTTTCTCATTCAATAATAATCCTTTTTCGATTCAGAAATGGAAAACAACGACTCTCAAGACCAAGAAGATCAACAACCATTGCCAAAAGGTTGGGAGAAACGTGTTTCTCGTTCCACCGGGCAAGCATATTATCTGAACATTTACACAAAAGAATCCCAATGGGATCGACCAACACAAGAAGCCAATGCCAAAGATAATGAAAAAATTCGTTGTTCACATTTGTTAGTCAAACATAATCAATCTCGGCGGCCAAGTTCATGGCGCGAAGAAACCATCACCAGAACCAAAGAAGAAGCATTGGCATTGATCAATGATTATAAGGAAAAAATCACATCTGGCGTGGCCACTTTGGAAGAATTGGCCGCCGAACTATCCGATTGTTCATCGGCAAAGCGCGGCGGTGATCTAGGTTATTTTGCTCGTGGCGCCATGCAAAAACCATTCGAGGATGCTGCGTATGCATTGAAAGTTGGCGAATTATCCGATGTGGTTGAAACAGAATCCGGCGTACATATAATCCTTCGCACAGCTTGACTTGACTACGATTATTATTATTATGATTTTAAGAAACAGAATAACTCTTCCGCTCAGCCATCCAGTGTTTTTTTCAAAAATAGCTCAGTGTAACACAGAGAATCTTATAGAATCGATGGCGCGCAACCAGGACCAATTACGTATCATGATTGTTGTTGTTGTTGCTGTTAATGTTCGATAATCGTCAATCATCATCATCATCGTCGTATAATGCATGCTATAGACATTCATAGGGTTTGGTTCTGAAACGTGTGTGTCCATATAATAACATTAATATCCTGGGCGACGACGACGACGATCCAAAACAGAATCTTTACATGTTTTATTTTGTGTGTGTGTGTGTGTTTGTGCGTGCGTTCCATTACACATTATTGACCATTATTGCACCATGTTTGCAATTTTCTCCGAAAACAAACAAAAAAAAACAGACAGAATAGAATTTTTCGTTTTTTTTCCAAATACAACAAATACAAAAATCAGAAGGCAGAAACAAGCAAACAAACAAACAAATCAAAAACATCAACGATCATTCATGCGATTATCTTTGGCCAAACTATGCGCACACCAATTAAAACTGGTTTTCCAAGAATTTTTCAATGCTTCCATAAATTTCGTATTGAAATGTCCTCTAGCCTCTTCTTCATTCTTGTCCAACACCAATGTTTCACGTAGATATTGCAGATCGTTTACCGAAGATATTTCCGGTATACCGGTTGATAACATCATGGCAAACAATGATATGAAAAATGATCCCCGTCTTCGGATTATGATGAATGCTTCTTCGCAGTATTGCTGAAATCGTTGAAAATATTCGGATTTTTTCGTTGATTGTCCACCATGGGTGATTACGTACACAAAATCGTTGGTCAACACGAATGGGACCCGTTCTCTGCGAATGCCGAATTTTTCCTTAAATTTTCCCAGAATATGCCCAAAATCAATGTGAAACAATTGTCCATTTTTCTTAACCATTATATTATCATTATGACGATCGGCCACACCCAAAATGTATGTTGCAACACAATACCCAGCACAGCTTAATGTGAATTCTTCAATGGCACGATTCAAATCTGTCTCATCCGGATTGTGATCCCTGAGCCAGGCCAATAGTGATCCTTTTTTGAAGGCGGCAATCGCAGCGGCACCCTTTTCCTTTTGTATGTTTGCAATAGTATCAGCATTGAGCACCACTTCGATCAATCCAACGCAATGTTCCACCGATATGCATCGGTATGGGGTCATACGAAAATCGTATCCGGCCTCTTTCCATAGACGATCCATGATCCGGATCATTTGAAGGGTCAACATGTCTTGGCGAAGGTCTGAAAAAAACTAGAATTAGAGAGGCCTGAAAACCAATCATTGAACGCAAACCAATTACCATCTCCATTTTTGAAAATGAAATAAATATCCATTGCACCTTGATCGGAATTTTCGAAAACCAACCACAGTGGTTTCATTTTGGAATCCATAAATTTACATTTTTCCACTTTTAGTTTGCCCAATTTATACACCGGATTCAGTGGATTTATAACATTGATAAATGTTTCATGATAGAATTTTTGGGCCAATATCAATTGCATCCATCCGATTTTCTTTTCACGTGTCTCTTTGCTTCGATCATCTCGGATGATCGTGTTGATTCGTTTCAATTTGTTCAAACATTCCATTTGTCTGCTCAGTATATAAATATGATCGATGGCTCCACGACAATAGGCCTCCAGTATTAATCCGAACGTAACAGAAACGGCCGGATCATGCATCTCGGACCGGAGCAACCAAAACAAATGATGCCCGATGCGTTGACTTTCGAAAGCTCGTTCCAGCAAAAACTGAACCAAATCATTATAGATGTAGGATTCATATTTTAAAGCTTGTACCAATTGCAGCAAATATTGGGACAGATCTTCATTGGACAAATCCCGCAAACATTCTATGGCAAACTTTCGGACCATCAAATCAGCATATGCATAATCCAACAATTCCAATGCTTTGCCTGGTGACAATTTTGGCCAAGAATTCAACAATGACAATGCTTCACCAATCATTCGTTGATTGTTCCACTTGAAACTGATCAATAATTTACATAATGATTCTGGCACCTGTTGCAAGCATTCGAAACGAAGACGCCACAACAGCTCACGGTGTTTCTCTTCGATCCGATGCAATAGATCTTCTTCGCTGATTTTTTTAATCAAAGCTATATTGAAAAAAAATCGATTTTAAAAATCTGAATCAAATGTGAATAGTTTTCCACAAGTTTTACCAAGATTTTGCTCTTTATCCTCTTTCGTCTCCTCAATCAAAGGCTCTTTCTCTTGACATGATACTTTTCTGACCTGGTTTGGCGGTGGTTGTGGATCAAAAGTTGATTCGTAGAAATTTTCCTGAATGGTCGTTTCCTCCGATATCGTGGATGTTCCGTTTCCACCACCGTTGCCATTTATTGGATATTGTTTGAGGATTTCTTGAATATCCGGAAATCTTATGATCGTGTTATCACCATCCGAATATTTGGAGAATGAAATAGTCAGGAAAATTGTCTGATCAATGTTCGGATTCGGTACAACCGTGCCCAACGGATTGAACACCGATTGTGCATCGTCCACACATTCGTTTTCATTATCATGCAACCACATGGACAATGTGGTTGAAGATTCCCACAGTTGCCCACGATAATCAAAAAAATTAATATTGGCCCACGCCACCGGTATTGGTTTTTGTTGACGCAATTGCGATAGTTTCTTGTTGGATTGAGATCCGGTAAAACCGACCACAGTGAATGCGATACGTGCCATCCGCGGAAGATCGGAAACTTTCAAATTAAACACAATGTCCTCTTCCCAAGTGATGGTATCGATGATTTCCATGTTTGGATTTTGTGGCGAAGATTTCACCAGATCAGCCAACGTGATCGGTGTGGTCATATGTGAATCGCAAAGACTTTCACCACCATGAAATATTCCCACCATCACAGCCGCACGGGTTATATCACTATTGAATTGCAATTGATTTATATGTGCCGAATGAATTTTGATCAATAATTTCCTGTCCAACGACCATGAAGAAATGACCGTTGGAGCACGTCTTCTGGCCGCAGACGACATCATTACGTTGCCCAATGATCCCAATGAAATGACTGAGGGAGAACGTTGACGAAAATCCGTTGTCGATACCGTATAGATTGGTTCATCTTCAAACTCAATAGTTTGCCGACAAATTGCAAGCAACCGTATTGGTTGATTGGATAGTAAAAATTCCTGGATCATTTTGTATTGTATCAATTGATGATTATCCAACAAATACTCTAAACATCCATGGATCTTGAGAAGATATTGACTTGGATCCAAAAATGGATTGGAACGATCGTTGGGATGTAAAAAGCTTGATTCATAATAGGATTCATCTTCATCATAGGGTATACCCATTGATTCTGATAACTTGTTGATCCACAATTCTTTTGAACGAACTGGATCTTGAAGAATGGATTCGATTGTTTTACGTATAAGATCATCGGCAGTGGTTTGACAATCAACAGAAACTTCGATCGAAGACCTAGGCTTCTCGAACAATATTTCCACATTGATTACACCGTCTGGTGGTAGACGGTCTTTTAGATATTTCGGTATGACTTTAAGCGAAGTGTCCACCATTGTTGGATATGCGTAACGCATCTTGTCCAACCATGAATTGTTTTGTCTTGTTTTGACAATCTCTTCACACAATGATCGCATTCTAAAACGGAATTCATTCACTTCCGGATTGAGTAATGCATCAAAATCTTTCAAAGCTTTAAAATTCAAATAAACAATCGAATTAATTCAAATTTGGGTGAAACAAAAAGCACTTACATTTGCCAATAAGTTGTCCAATTTGTTCATCCAATTCAATATCATCAGTGTTCTCTTGGTGTTCATTCAATTTGAGTAAATTACCAACTGGACAAGCATCACAAAGTCTTATTTCTTCATCATCAATCTCACGTTGTGATCCAAACTCATCCACATAGGAAAATGAATATAGTTTACGATCACGCAAAGCACCATACATTGGTCCACGTTGCGATAATTCAAATACTTCTTCTTTGATTTCGAAAAATGTTGCATTCTGTGCAACATTCACATCAATCATCGTACCGTTTGGCATCAGAACATCGATTTCTATGGGCTGATCAGAATCCTCTGGCAATGAGATCAATTGTTGAAGACGGGCAGCACTATCATCGCGCAGTTTTGTATTGAGACGATCAAAACTTAACGATTCGGATACGTTGGACATTTTGGACAAATTTAAACTTCTAAATAAAAACCCAATATTCAAACAAAAATCGAACAATTAACTTGGGTCAGTGAACACATAGAGAGTGGTTTTCTTTTGGTTTATCAACAAAAGCATTCTATTCCTATTGAATAATTTTTTCGTTTCGCTACTTACGGACATGATGTCAACCAACGATTTCCTGTCAATGTTTGCGGATGATGGTGAAATTGTTGTTGCCTTTGGCCAATAGAATTTGCTGCTGCCATTGAAAGATAAAACCAGTATTGGCAAAATGACGATGGCAACAAATTTGATTGATGATTATGATGATGATGCATGGTAGAGTTATGAACAAAACTATGAACACAATGTGGTTGTTGAGATGGTTGCGGTTGTCCCAGCAAACCAACACCACCACCATCACCACCACCTGGATTGACAACAATTCCAGGTGGAATAGTGAAACTGTCATTACTATAATAATGGTACATGGTTGGTCATGCCATCATATTATTTTTCACAAAATAATTTGAAACATGATCAAATTTTGTCTGATCATTCGAAAAACAAGTCTACAAACGAGTCATTTGATGATTTTTGATGAATTTGGATTCTGAAAGAGGCACACACTTATGATCAGTTTGGTTGGGTATCACAAATCGAAGAATGGTAAGAAGATATTTGCAGGGCTGGATAACTTGGATCACACACTTTGAAAATGATCTTGAAGCTCAAACATCTTAGTGAACAATTGGTTCAATTAATTGTACTTGTTTTGGTTGGTGTTTGGTCTTTCTCGAACGCTTCTTATTTGCGATTTGAGCGCCATCTGCTGTCGACCACATTGTAACTGGTGAAAAGTGTCCAAATGCACCAATTTGTCTTTTTTAAACTTGACTAGACAAACTTGTAGCTCTCTTTTTCGAATGTTTAGGATGATGAAGCGTTGTTGATGGTTGTATCGATAGTATCGTTTTTAGAAACGTCCGTACATCATCTTTGGACAGCACCACCCCTAGGATTAGGGGCATATCCGAGGGGAAAAGGGAAGCAACTCTTTTTAATTTCTTTTAATAACTTCACTTGGGATGGACGAATCAAGCTGAAACTTAGCTGGGAATTTATTCGGAAAATTTTGTTCAATAACAAATTGGAATTTCGTTTCTAGCCGAAGCGGTTCGGGTTCCAAAAGCTCGACCAAACACCGGAATCGGTTTTTAATGGCTAGTGGAGTGTATATAGCTCCTTCAGCTCTTATTAGGAGCTCTTATTGATTCGATTGATTTTTTGAATATTGGCCATCAATTGATTGATTGATCGATTATTACACACTGTGTGCATAATGCCAGCCAATATATCCTTGGGACATTGAGTAAGGAGCTGAAACAACGGCCTGAACATCGCTTGGATCCACTTGGAACATTCTGTTTTGTGGGGGCCAGAGCTCCAGAATCCGCTTCGATCCATTGGTCCATTTATATTCAATTAAAGATCACTTTCCCGCCCCCTCTCTCTGGCTCTCTCTCTCTCATCCACTTCTTCATTTATATTCACCCTGGTTCATTGTTCACATGGTGTTCATGGTGGTGTTCCATCTACTAATGATGATGATGATGATCATTTCTCTTAACATTTATATTTATACCAGAGATTCTGGATTCTGGGAAAATTAGGAGTTACATCGATACAACACCATGAAACTTACGCCTTACGCCCTTATGCTTACACTGCCTGGCTTTGCTTAGCTTGGTGGACACTGTTCGGTGGTAGGCTACATGTCAATAAACTCTCAATGAAGAAATCAATGGCCCCTGAAAGCCACCATCAATATCATTATAATTATACGCTTTCGTTACAAGCAGAAATTCGTTACATAAGTGTTCCTCCCAAAATTCCTCCGTGAAACAGTGTGTTGCTGTTCCTTGATCCCGTTTTCTAAGAACCAAATCGAACTACGCCCAATTCAGAATCAAGATTGGTCAATTGATTTCCATCATTATGATTATAGTGTTCTGGTTGGTTGTTGGTTTGATTCGATCTTTGAGCATAAGCGTAAGGGGAGCTCTCCAGCGCTTTCAGAATAAATCATCATCATCATCATCGTCGTCTTCGTCGTTCGAAAAGTAGTAGTTCTTGATGATCCCGTGTGATCCAATTGGAACTCCAACTCTTCGTCGCGATGGCATCGCGCCGATGGGCTTGCATAACCAACCGGACCGCCTCGTTCTCGTTTCCTGTATGTGATTATTTGATTTATTTGATTTGATTATTTGAATTTATATTTGATCAAAACGTTTCGAAACGGTGATAATTTTTCCGATGGCAGCGGGAAAAATCGAATGTTGTTGTTGTTGTTGACAAACATTTCATCATAATAATTTTAAATGGCAAATAAATCCGCATCCAATGTCACATTTAATTTTGATGACAGATTTCTTTCCGATGATGAACAGAAACATGTTATGTCTGTGCTTGTGATGGTGTGTGTACGAATGATGATGATGATGATGATGATCTTGAAGGAGGAAGGAAATGATTCCAAAAATAGCTGTAAAATATAAAAAACAGCAACGAAAACGGATTATGATCCTCGCGAAAATCCTCCATCCACGTTTCGCATTGTTTGTCGCGCGCGCGTTTGTTTTCCCATTCCTGCTGCTGCTGTTGTTGTTGTTGCACAAACATTTAGAATTTTAAATGTTCGGTGAACTTTTTCGAAAACAACGTCGTCGTCGTCGCCGTCGCCGCCGTCGATCGGAACAACATTCCAAACATTCACACATTATCACAGGGACCAGAATTTTGATACTTCAACTTAAATATCAACGTGCGCGTATCTTTGCGACAAGGTGACCATCATAGCCGCCGCAGCAATCATCGCCTTTTCGTTTTTTAAATAACGACGACGACGACAACAACTTCGAAGATCTTCATCGTCGAAGATATCTTCACCCGGCGACCAGTTTTTGTCAGTTTCCAGTAAATGCTCCAGTTTTTTGTGCGTGTGTGTGTTTACCGCCATTATTGAATTTTCGAATCCAAAAATTTTCGATTTCTAAAGTCAAGTTATACTAGTTTTTGGTGGTGATGGTGGTTGATTTACAACCTTTCCTACGTTAGGTTTCGGCCAACGCAAACACACACCGACGCGAGGCCCGAATCGAATCGATCCTGTCCTGTCCTGTCCTGTTGGTTTTAGCTTAATAATTTATAATTGAAAAAACAAAACAAAAACAAGGTAAACTGAAATGCAAAAAAAAACGGGCTTCATTTTGGCAGGTAATTAATAATAGGAAACAATCGCTCTGTCATCATTTCGGCAATTAGTTCTGCAGAAACACGAAGCAAACACACCCGAAGACACGCTTAGATTTCATCATCTTCATCATCCACCACCATCATCATCAACATCAACAACAGTTTTTTGTTGGTTGGTTGGTTGTTGTTTTAGCCATTGAACTTGGGCGCAATATCATCCTCCATTGTTATCCTCCACCATTTTGTACAAGGTTAGTGTGTGTGTGGTGGTGGTGGCCTGAGAGGATTGATTGTCGGTACGAATGACAATCAATTGGAAATGTTGTGAATCCGGACACACACACACTAACAGATATACACACACACGAAACCCACTTGTACATCTATCTGGTCGATGGTCTGTAAATCATCATCCAAAAATCGTTTTTCGATGGCCATCCGTTTTTGGCCATTGTTTCGATTGATTTGATTCGACCGCTTATATTTACATTGATACACTCTGGATACACTTTGTCGCCCGATTCGGTAGCATCACCATCCATCCAGTCCAATCCATTTGTGACAATCGTTGAAGACACAAATCACAGACCGAAACAAACCGAAAAACTAATACAACTGTTTCAATAATAATCATCATCATTCTTTTGTTTTACCTCGACCAACACACACACACACACACACATAGAGAGAGATCGAGAGAGTGCGAGAGATCGAGAGAACGAGAGAACCTCGACTATATTAGGCTACCATCCATCCATCTTCCACCTTCTTCCTCTTCATCAGCATTCAGGAATCAAGCCGGTGATTGATTTGGAGCAAATATATTATGAAGCAAACATGTTGCTTTCGATGTTGTTGTTGTTGTTGGACCACCACCATCATCTTGTTTGTTGCCAGTATTATCATCCAGAATTTCCAATCGATCCATTCGTTAAAATTGAAATATGGTAATAGTAGTAGTAGTTGTGGCGCTTGAAGATTCAAATTTTCAAAAATTTTCGATGATTTTCTAATTCCGCACGGAAATTCCAGATTTCACTCCAACCGATGAAACGGATCCCCAGTATTGGTACGGAATGGCCCGAGCTGATCTCCGTGAACGTTTGGAAATCCTCCGCCCCATCCACTCGAGGGCCAAGAATGTTATCATCTTTCTTGGCGATGGTATGGGCATATCAACCATCACCGCGGCCCGTATCCTCAAAGGTCAACTGAATCAGCAAAGAGGTGAAGAAGGTTTCCTTGAATTCGATCGTTTTCCACATTCTGCTTTGATCAAGGTTGTTGTTGTTTAGCACACGGTGATGCACGGTGGTTATCCAACTGAAACTTGTGTGTACTTTTTCCCCACCCTGCCGACAGACATACAACATCGACAAACAGGTTCCGGATTCGGCAGGCACAGCCACTGCATACTTGACCGGAGTGAAGGCGAATTTCTACACGTTGGGCGTGGCAGCTAAAGTTAACAAAGATCATCGCAATTGTACACTGGTCCGACAGAGCGCGGTGGATTCCATACTGAAATGGGCGCAGGAATCCGGTAAGGCAACCGGTGTGGTTACCACCACACGTGTTACACATGCAACACCGGCTGCTTCCTATGCGCACACCCAAAATCGTGATTGGGAATATTATGTGGATGAAGATATAGTGGATCCTGCCACCATTGGCCAATGCAAAGATATTGCCCGACAATTGATCGAAGATGAACCAGGACGATCGTTGAACGTGGTTCTAGGTGGTGGACGATTTGCGTTCATGAACAAACAACAATTGGATCCAAAAGGAATGTTGCTGGATGGTCAACTACGCCCCACCAAAGGTAAACGTACGGATGATCGAGATTTAATAGAAGAATGGTTGAAACTTCGCGCAGATCAAGGTTTATCGCCCGAACAATTCGCCTATGTCAATGATACCGAAGGATTGACGGCCACGGTGGATCTGAGCAAAATCAAGTATCTTTTCGGTTTGTTCAATTATACCAACATGGAATATGAGAAGCTTCGTGATCAGAGCCCGCAGGGTGAACCATCGTTAACTCAAATGACCGAGGCAGCCATCAAGGTGTTGTCGAATCAAGGCCCGAGCGGATTCGTTCTGCTGGTGGAAGGTGGCCGAATCGATCACGCCCACCATGATGGATTCGCTACGCTGGCATTGCATGAAACATTGGAATTTGAACGTGCCATACGTAAAGCAAGAGAAATGCTTCCGATGGAAGAAACATTGATCATCACCACAGCGGATCATTCACATTCGTTGGTTATGAACGGATATCCGGTTAGGGGAAATCCGATCCAGGGTAGAACCAATCAGAGAGATTCATCACAATTACCTTACACCACGTTGATGTATGCCAATGGGCCTGGATTTCGGACGTTGAAACAACGCATTCAACAAGTGAACGATGATCTTTGTGAGTACCAAGGCAACGATCCATCATCCATGATCCACTGATATATTTTGTATTCTATACAATTTTTCAAATTCAGTTCAATTGAAATATCGTGTCCACGCTGGAATCCATATGAAGGAATCGAACCATGCCGGTGAAGATGTTGGTAAGTACCACTGGGAAGTATTCCAGAAACACACCTCGTTTAATCCTCGTGAAATTCCGGAAATTTTCCGGGAACTCGGTTTTTTTTGCGAAGCTGCATTCGCCGTTGGTCCGATGGCGCACATGTTTGGCGGAACACATGAACAATCCTACATAGCCCATGTGATGGCATTCGCATCCTGCATTGGAATGTATCAACAAGAGGCACATTGCCAAAGCGACCAGAAGACCGGAAGCCAGCCCGGAAGCCCGGGTCATGGTCAATCGCTGTACGATAAGCTGGCTTATACGACCATTGGTGAAACCCGGAATCATCCGGTTCATAATCGCCACCACGGTGGTGGTGATAATAATGGAATCGCAAGGATTTCACGTTTTGATCAATACAAAACCACCAGTGGTGCTTCCAGTACAGTTGGGTGCTTATCTACGAATCCATATCATCGATTGATTGTTTCGGTGGTCACCATTCTTCTGATGTTGATCAGCTGATGATGATGTTGTTGTTCCGGGACATTTCTGGTTCCAAATTTCCGTTTCCCGACACATTTTTTTCGAATAATAATGTTCTGGAACTTGTTGTTCCTAATATTTTTTCTAAAATTTTCTTTTGATTTTTTTTTGATCCAATTTGTCGTCGTTGTGCGGGGTGTATTTTCGTTTCGTTTTGTTGTTCTTGTTCCTATTGTTCTAATTTAACCAAAAAAAAACTAAACTAAACTAAACAACCCAACAAATTGTTGTTTCTCATTTGATAATCAACCACCATGGCCGATGATTGGTTAAACAAAACTTTTATGGTTGATCCGGTCCTTTTTTGTATGTGAATGCCACTCCCATGCCTGCCCCCGCCCCTCACACACACCCAATCACATGATTATATAATTTTCCGTTTTTGTCTCCCCTTCCCCCTCGGTTTTTCCGTTTCCCCAATCCATTCAGTTTTCATGTCGGCAATAGCCTTCGGTTTTATCGGTGCTGTTGGATGGTTCATGCACCAATTGTTATATTTTGAACGACGTAGATCATATCCACGTTTAGCCCGAACATGGCTACATATTTATAGAATTTTAAAAGATGAACAATTGGCCATTTTGTCGAAACAAGTTAAAGCAAGTTGATGGGAGGGATGAACCATCGTAGTACACCAACGCACAACACACCCACACGCCCACAAATACACCCATTGTGTTTTAATAAAATTAAAATTATTAAAATTAATTAATTAACTAACTAATTAATTAATTAATAATAATAATAACCAAAACAACGACGACAACAACAACAAAAATGAAAAATTACATTATATAGCACGATTGAGAAGGATCGGGATTGGCTTGCGATCCTTGCGCCTCTCTCATGGATTCCATAACGGAAAAGGAGGACAAGAATTGGAAGAATGAGGCCTGGAAGCATGTGACCTTCACCAATGAAGGAATGAGTTTTATTTTTTTTGGTAAGTTTTCACTGAGTGTCAAATGTCATAAAAAAGTGTCCCAAAAATAAAACAAACATTCTGATTTTGATTTCCTATGATTTTTAAACTCATCGATCCGGTTCCGGTTTCGAATAGTATTTTTATTAATAGGAACAATAATCGTTTTGTTGATGGTGATAACGCTCTATTTGATATGTTTAGCACACAATTTCACCGAATCCGTAGACAATCAAGCGGTGATACAGGAAACGTTTTTCAAAATTTATGATTATTACAAAAAGAAAGCCTATCTGTATGCGGTGCGAACTTTGGAAAGACAACAATATCAACAACAATATCAACAACAATTTCAACAACAATTTCAACAACAATATCAACAACAATATCAACACGAATATCAACAATATCAACAACAACAACAACAACAACAACAACCAACATCACCGCAAACCAATCGATTCGGAACGAGAAGACATGTTGTTCAAAGACCGATTATGCTAGGCGATCGAAGAATGAAGGCTGATTACAACAATATGATCGTGGCACCACCATCAACCACATTACCTCGAATGGATCAATCTATTGCTAGAGCCGTGTCACATAATCTGGCTCGTTTTGCTTCATTGCCAGGATATCTTTTTCCAAGAAAATATTGATCAAAAAAAAACAAACCAAATTTCAATTTCTTTTTTTAAAACAAGCCAAACAAATAAATAAACAAACAAACGAAAATAATAAAATAACAACAGTTTTTAATGTTTTTTGTTCTGTATTAATGTTCGAGATGGTGATTCAGATGTGGTTATATCATCCAAATTACGAAAATTTTCAATGGTATATTTTTTCATCTGAATATTGGCCAAGATCCATTGATTTTTTGAATTTGGCGCATTTTTTTTCAAAGCAAATTCACCGCCCAAATCATTGGCAGGTGGCAACAGGTTATTGTTTGATTTTTCACCACCGGCCATCATCGATGGCTTTTTGGACGATTCTTTCAGTGCCAGTGAACGTTTTCTACCGCAGAAAATTGCGAATAATTTCTCCCTTAACCGCAAAGATCTCAATATTAGAATGGTGGCCAGGATGAACACGAAAAACAATAGCAAACATGTTATGAACTGTACTGTGTGGTTGCAATTATAAAAATTTGTAATCATTGATACAGGATTCACCCAGGTGTCAAGAATACTTACTTGGAAAAATCTTAAAGTAAACAATTTCCGTGGTATTTGAATGGTGATTAATGATCGACGAGGTTCGAAGACTGGTAAAACTTAAGATGGTCGTCTCGTTTTTTTCCATGGTTTTTCTTCAAATCAACACAACAAGAAAATACTCAGCATATTTTCATTTCAAACGATTTTTGAAAAACTTAAATACCAATCGAATCAAATTAGCTGGATTGACCAATCAAATGCTTCAACAAGTGGTGGCAAACTTTTACATTGACCGAATTGCCCAACAAACGATAACATTGTTTCACAGTAAATTCTTTGGGGAACTCTAAATCGAACACGAAACAAGTTTGATTAAAAAAAATATGCTCGCATATTCAAAATTGAAAAATTTTACTTAATTCTTTGGGGAAGCACATTAAATTGGCCACCTCTCTGGGGGTGAAAAATCTTAATTCCAATTTTCGAAGCAATTCCAATTTGGCAGAATCGTCCGTTTGTTCATTCACTTGTTTGTAAATTGATTCAATGGAATATCGTTCGGAAGTCTTTAATATTGAGCCACATCCTTCGAAACGCTGTCCATAAGATTTGGTAAAACAATTGGTGGTATTCGAGCTAGGCTCGACAAGATCCAATATCATGTGATAACGTAATAGATGATCATCTTTAATACTGAATTGTTTGCACTCTTCATCATTCAATTCTTCTAGGTAATTTTCAACCAAAGTTTTTGGTTCACTAAACTGCTCACTGGTTTGAGGAACAGCGGTTAGAATTTTCGAACTTTTCGCCAAATCAGGATTATTGTTGGGCGAATGTTTTGCCAACAAATAATACCGGCGGCGTGAGTTGGGCACCGAAAATTGTTCAGGAGACAGGAGATATTCTTCAAAATCATATCGACAAACATTCAATGTATCAATTAGTAATTGATGCGCTTCAGATGTTTCAAATCCTTTTACATTTTCCAACATGATGAAACGTGGTTTGTTCGCCAGTCTTTTCAAAAGATCCATCAAATGTAAAAATGATTCACATCGAGGATCGAGCACATCTTTTTGGTTTCCCAGCCTGGTGAAAGGTTGACAAGGTGGGCTCATGGTCAGCAAAAACAGCTTCAATTGGTCAACATATTCGCTGGTCAAAGATTGAATGTTACGTTGAAAAAGTTGAACATTTTTATTTTGATGATGATTAAGACGGTAAACTCGATTGGAGGATGTGTTTATGTCCCAGGCTATCAATTGAAACGGGGTTGATTTCAATAATTCTGGTCACGGAAAACAAAAACTGAGGATTAAAAATGATGCAATCAGGGAATTTGGCTCATTTCAGACCTTTGATGGCAAAATGGAATCCACCGATTCCGCTGTACAGCTCCAAAATATTGAAATTAGTAGGAGGATGATCATCATCATTTTCCATCATCAAGTTTGGAGTGTATTCTGAACGTGACACCGCGGCATGCATGAACACATGTCGTGTGGTGTCAATACATGAAAAGTTGTCTGGAGTACTTTCCTCTTATAAACTTGGCTCTTGTTTTTTTTTGTTTGATTGCGTTAGCTATACCCGCCAAATTCGAAATTCAATTATGAAATTTCGCAACAATCGCCAACAATATCCAGGCTAAGGGATCGGCAGGGTATAAATGGCGCGTTCCAAATAATCCAGCGAGTGTGATTGCATGCATTCAAAGTCAATGGAGAATAATCCGGAACAGTTTAAAGGATTTGATGATCCTTTTTTCACGAAATGGGAATTCGGAAAAAGCCAGAACAAAGAAATCGGAGATGCTAAATGTCGTGGTTTACCGAAACGAGAATTCAAGACAGTCCAACGACAATATGAACAAAGCCGCGGCCAAACCTGTTCGGATGGTTCCAAACAGAATAAATATATAGTGTACTATTCCATTGCTGATTTGTTCATTCGACCGATGGGCGTGTTCGATGGTATGTTGTTCTAATTGGAACTTTTTCAATTGTGTTAATCCTTTGAGAACTTTGTGGGATTTCAAAAATTAACCCAATCCCTCTCCTCCCTCCCCTCCCTCGCTTCCTGGATCAACAGGTGTCATGATCCAAGAATTTTTCGATATAACATCATACATCCTAAGAAGAAGCAATGGTGAAATTAATTGGATTGAATTCGATCCAAACAATCAAACACTAACATCGGATCATTTTTATGTTTATCAATCAACTTCTTTCCAAATCGATGCATCGTTAACGGTCACCATTTTCCCGGAGGATAAATCGATTGTTTATGTTTTTGGTGAAATGTATCATGGTTTCTCGTTTCAATTTCCATCATTGTTCGATCTGAAAGGAACACTGTTTTTGGCCCGACCAAATACACAGGCCGGTTTTAATGAGGAACGTATTCGTTCCAATTGTATCATCCGTATAATCGAAGGTTCATTGGTGGTGTTCATCTGTGATAATCGTGATATTGTCCTGTTGCCGGACAATTGCCAAATGTCGGTGATAATGTCGGAAAGTTCAAAGACCAATAGTATGCCGAGAACGGATAATTTTGCCACAAAATCTCCGATCAGCGATCAACAGCTGAAGAAACAGCAACAGATCCGGAAATCGTTGGCCAAAAGTAGAGATTCACTTTCGGAATTGTTATCAATGATGTGGACAAAAAAATCGCTTATACAAGGAGCAATAGAAAAATCTAAAAAATTGCGACATAAATCCAAATCGATTAGCGGAAAAAAATCCAACAAAAGACAACCACGACCACTGCCACCACCACCACCACCGTCGTTAACATCGAGCGAAGAACTCAAATCAATGACGATTAAACATTCACTTTTCATTGTTAAAAGTGAAGAAAGTCCTATATTTCCGTTTAAATCAAAATCAAAATCGAAACCAAAACCGAAACAGCCGAAATCGAATTTGAAATCGAAATCGAAATCGAAATCGAAATCGAAATCGAAATCCAAGTCCAAGTCCAAGTCGAAATCCGAATCCCAATCCGAATCTGAATCTCAATCTGAATCCAAATCAAAATCAAAACCTCAACAATCTAAATCCAAGTCCAAATCCAAATCCAAGCCCAAGCCGAAGCCGGATTTTCAATCTGGATCTGAATCCGATTCTGAATCGGAATCGGGATCGGATATCCAACTTAAATCCAAAGCCAAGTCCAACAAGTCTAAAACCGAATCCAAATCCAAATCCAAATCCAAATCCAAATCCAAATCGATTCAGAAGTCAATCCCAGCCAAATCCCAACCGGCCAAAATCGGCAAGATTGTGATAAAGCTTGTGGAAGAAGGGGGGAAGCGCGAAGAAAAAGAAGGAGGGAGCGAGATTAAATTGGAAAAATTCAAACCTGAACCATCCAGAATCGGACAATCCGAATCTGAATTCGAAATCGGACCAAAAAGAGAGGTATAGCGGATTGTAAGATAATTTTGAAAATAACTGAAAGTAATGAAAGTAAGTCTTTATTATTGCAGAAAAGCGACGAGGGCAAAAAACCGGTGGAAATCTCTCAATCAAAATCATTGGAAAGTGGCATCAGTAAGGAGAGTAGTAGTGGGTTGGATGGTGTACAATCGAGCGAATCGACGAGTGTGGTGAAAATAACTTCCGAAAATTCGTCTGAAGCGAAAATTCTGGACCAACGATTCCGACAATCGGCCAAAAAAGGAAAACCATTGTTGAAAATGAAACACGTTAAAAGTAGAACAATGAAATCACCAATTATTGCCAGCAACGGTGCACGTTCCAGGTCCGGAAAGCGGAAAGTGAAATTTCAGGTTCTTAGCAGCAAACAACGGACCAAGCTAAAATCGAAAAGTTTACGGATGTTGATGCGTCCACCTAAACACAAACAATCCGTTAAAAGGAGCCGATCATTGTTTGCTAAATCATTTTTACCAAGTGATGAAAAATTATCGGCGGTATCCAGTCCAGCGGTGCTATTGTTGCAAGCGTTAAGCTCGGATCGGTTGCAAAAAGTGATCGGGAAAAAATCCATCAAAAAACAACCAAAAGAAATGAAAAAAACGCCGACAAAACAACGGAAATCAATGAAAAAAGTCCAAAAGTCCAAAAGTGAATCTACCAAACATATATCAAAAGTGATAAATGAATATTTACGGATTGTTTCGGATGGAATTAATCGAATTGAATCGATGGACATCGATGAAGAAAGTTCATTGGATTTGGGCCGGAAATTAGAATTGATCCAAATCATCGACGGTATCATCACCAAAGGTCAGGCATTGTTGACCAGATTAATACGTGAGAAAAAATTGGAACGTAAACTTCAGAACAAAATGGATGGAAGTTTGAGAAAATTGAATCAGATCAAAGAAGTAATGGAACGACCAACCACCAATAAGATCAAAATAGATGATACTATTGAATGTATACTAAATATCGAAGAAGTTGTCAAAAATATATGATCATTTTGTGAGAATGGTTGGATGATTTTGCTTTGATATTTCTTCATTATTTAGCAGCAACAGGTAGCAACAAGTAGTGCGAGAGAGAGAACAGGGGACATGAAACGGAAGGAGAGAGAATTATCACAAGATTCAACAGGTCCAATATATCCACTATATATCCCATTAATCCGGTAACATTTCATCAATGTTGGCATCCAACAAGAAATCCTCATCAAACTCTGGTCCACCACCACCATTATCCTGTCCATTGTTTTGATGATTATTGCGACCATTTGAGCTTTTCAAATTTCGGCCACTGTTGTTGTTTCGATTACGCCACGATGTTGTTGGTCGTTCGATTGTGGTCGAATCCAATTGTTCCACCACTTGATCCACCATTGCGCTAACATGATTATCCTGCATGATTTTCGAGCTGCTGCTGCTGCTGTTCGGCTTGGAAGAAGATGAATAACCATTAGGGCTGGATTTTGGTGTGATCGATTTAGGTCCGGGCGTCATCGAAGATGTCATGTATCCGCTGCTACTTCCGCTTCCGTTGGACGAAATGGTCGCCGCTGAACCTTCACGAGAATTCGAGGAATTTTTCGATGTCCGACCGGCTGCCGACGTTCGACTAGCACTACGAGCGCTGGTCAATTTTTGTTCTTCACGTAATTCTTTGGTCTTCTCCAAACGTCGCAATTGTTCAGTGTATTGTTCCACCAATAAGCCATAGTTGTGGTTGTTGGCCACCCCTGGTTCTTGTTCCATTTCCGAACAGATACGTATCAAAAATTTCAGACAATCAACATTGTCCGGAAAACGTTGATTGATCTGCTGGTAGGTGTTCAACGCTTGTTGATAGTTTCCCGAACGACGATAACTGGCCGCAATCATCAACTGCCATTTGATTTGATTCGGTCTGCGGTTAAAAACGGAAACGGAAATGGAAATGGATCAATTGCACAACAAACAAACACTTACTGTATCATCGAAAGTTGTTCCAGATACTTGATGGTTTGATCGTACATTTTCATCTCGATGTAATAGGCAGCCAAACGTTCAATGGTGGGTATGTGAGATGGTAGATAGCGATAAGCCTTCGGGGGAAAAGAAATAAGAAGCAAATGATCGTTCGGGAACAATTCCAAGATAGATGGTGGGAAGTTACCTCGAGAAGATAATGCAATGATTGTTTTCGGTCATTTTCATCCGCTTCAATATCGGCCATCTTCACCAACAATGAAACATCGCTTGGTACCAATTGTAGAACTTTTTGATAGAAATCCTTGGCCTGATCTTGGTTGCCCATCGATTCATAACTTGGAATTAGAGAAAAAAAGGGTTCCATCAATGTGTGCTGGTGGTTCCAGGAACAAGCCCAAAAAAAACAAGAAACTTACATTAATCCAATCTGATACATAAGATTAACCTCAACAGTGTTGATGATTTTTTGATTCAGTATATTGTTCTGTTGCAATTGTTGCTGTTGCTGTTGGCTTAATGGTACACGAACAATGGTACGTAGACGATACAATGCATCCAAAGCACGATCATAGTTGGTCAGTTTGCGTTCGGCCAAAGCAAGGTTGAAGTAAGCCTCCAAAACCGTAGAATTGTTGGCTATAACCTCTTGATAGTGTTCGATGGCACGCCGGAAATCGCCTTGATGGTAGAAGAGGTTGCCCTTGTTCAGGATCGCTCCCAAACAATAACGGTCGATGGAGATGGCTTCATCTGCATACTTCATGGCTGATTCATAATCGTGTTGCAACAAGTACAAGAACGATAGATTTGTGGCAGCCGTGGCGGTAACCCTGATGGATGCCGATGATAGACGATTCAGGCCGTTGGATGCTGGAGCAACAGGTCCGGTCTGTCGATCTGCCGGACCGGACAAACGGCCACTTCCGTACCGGGATGATGATAATCGATCTTTACGTTCGAATGATTTCAACGTATGGATGGCTTGATCATATTCTCTGGAACGTAATTGTTTGACCGCTTTGTACAATTCAAGCTCATCGGCCAGATGAACAAAGTTCAGGCCCGATACGAAGCTGAACGAAGTACCGGTGGATGTGATCAATGCCATCCGACGTATTTGTTCCAAGCACCAATCATAACCGGATTGACCGCTGTTCTGGGCCATCGAATCACCACCATTCATGGATGGTTGAAGTTTCGGATCCATTGCTGATGGTATCATCATGATCATCCCCGGTGGTAATGGTTGATGATCTGTTTCGATGTACGGAGCGATCAATTTGGCCGCCGTCAATATGGACCATTCAACCTGGCTGATGATATCCTTTTCGTATTGCCGGAGACGATCATTTTTGATAGCTTCAATCAACAGATTATTATAATGATCTTGTTCATCGTGTATCAACACATGGTGGTGGTGGTTCACCGATGTTGATGGTCGATTCTGCTGGCCCATTCTGACCATATCGTTCGAAGTTGTCGTCGTCGGTGGTGATGAAGATGATGTTGTTGAATTGCCAACAAATATCGATGTTCCACCATTCGACAGTATTTCATGGTGGCCATACTTTTCTTCGAATTGATCCTCAATCTTGACCTGTAATAATTTATTGAAATAATATTTCATTTTATCACCATCACCCAAAGCATAGTAGCAAATGATCAAATGGAACACTGTTTCCGGATCATCCCAATCGCCTCGTTCGGCCAGAATGAATTCGAACGCAGCAATGGCATCGGCAAACTGCTGCAACCGGACAAATGCCAGACCGATGTTTTTCATCAATTTCAACCGAAGCTCATTATAGTGGTTCGGGATTTGATCCAAAGCCATCCGAAAGAATTTGATCGCTTTCGGGTATTGCCGTTGGCGAAAGTATATCTCACCAATGTTCATCCGTAGGCGGCCAGTGTTTGTGAACGAACGATTCTTCAGGATCGCCTGATAAGTATTGATCGATTCTGGCCACATTTGAGCATCCGCATAACGTTCGGCCAGATTGAACATGGTGGCAAACGTCAGATCGGAATTGGCGCCATACTGTTCCATCAAACCGGATTGTTCCTTCAAACGATTCAATGAACGTTCTTTGGCCACACAATCCTTGGCCAAATCCAGCGCTTGGCCGAAATCTTTGTTTTTGGTGGCAAACCAAACACTTTCATCAAGCATACGATTGATTTGTTTCTCCAATTGTTTGATTTTCCATTCCGGTGTTGATTCATCATGAAGATGGAATGCAGATTTGGATCCACCGGAAATGCCGGATCCTTGGGCAGCCAAACCCAGCGGATCGAACATGCGATTCGATTGCGATGTATAACCCGCACCGCGTACCGCTGTTGCTGGCCGACTAACTCCGGTTGCTAATCCGGCCGTTCTTGTTCCACCGGTGCCACGAGAAGCTGCAGCTGAAAACATGAACGAACACATAATCCAATCATCGATAATCCAATTCCGGAAATCCTATTATCCAATTTTTGAATCTTACCAGTTTTCCGGCTTCTCAAATTGGACCTGCCGAAAGCCAGTCCGGCTGTAGAATTGGTGCCGGCTGCAGCCCCGCCAGTTCGAAGTCGAAGACCATAACTACTTTTGTTGATTGTTTCACGAAAATCCTGATCTTCTTGAAGATTTCTGGTGTCCAATACTGGATGGAATTCATTATAACCTTTGTAAAGATCATCATCATCTTCATCGTCGTCGGCGTCGTTGGCCAACATGATTCTTTCACGAGAATATGACATGGAAATGTGAAACGAACGATCAGGATTCAATTCATTCAAGATTCAATTATTACATTGATTGGTTGTAATGCTGACAAGCTAAAAATAAGGTCTCTTGTATGTGTGTTCCAAATTTGTTCCAGAAAAAAAACAAGTGATTCCGGTAGCCTAGGCTACCAACACACGCTTGGACGCGATTCTAATTGCGTCGCGGTGGTATTGTGGTAAATGTGGTAAATGGTAGTATTGTCCCTATTTGTGTGATTGTGAAGAGCACATATTTCAATGCGCTTCCTAAAGCCTTCATCGTTTGTAGGTCAAGAATATTGACCAGTTCAAAGGTCTAGAATTGAACCCCTCGAAAAATAATAACCGAAAAAACCACAAGTATAATATAACTGTCCCTCATGTAATCATGTCAGCCGGTATAGCTCAGCGGTTGGAGCACTGGTCTTGTAATCAATTGATACATTCTAGTGAACCAGGGGTCGTGAGTTCGAATCTCACTGCTGGCAATTAATTTATTTTGCATTTTTTCTAATCGAATTTCACCACGCCCAGCATGCATTCTGGATTTCATAATAATCGGAATGTTCGATTTTCGATTTTCAAATGGGAAAATTTTCGAATTATCTTTTTTCCGGGAAAAAAATTTGATACAAATTTGGTACATGTGGCGCCATCTAGCGGCCAGAATCTTTACCCAAATTTAAAATCCTTAGTGGGAAACCCTTCGGGCTCGGGAATGGACTGAAACTGTGACCTTGGCCTTTTGAATTTTGCTCTCCATCTCCTCCTCCTCTTGTTCCAGTTGAACCGTCCCGGTGGCCCGACAACCTTTGTCGCCCACCAAGAGGCAGGCAGGAGAGAGCGAGAGGAATGCAGGCCACACTGTGCTCGATTTTTGTTTCGCACACAGATTGTATCTGTCTGTCTATCCCAAAACCATGTTTCTCTCTCCAATTTCTCCCGCATTTGTGCGTGTGTATCATGATCAGATTGAATGCACACGGACGAGAAACTGGAAGAAAATGGTGGAAAAAAATTGAATGAAAGCTCGGCAGAGAGAGAGAGAGCGAAGTTGTTGTTGGGATTTTCGACCACCACACCACTGCACACACACATATTCGCTCTTGGATATAATACCGCCGTGCGTGTGTGTGTTTCAATGGTGCTCTTGCTCTCTCCAAGAGCATTCATTTTGGCTGCACAAACAACACACCAAGAACAACAAGAAGAACATTGCAATTGCAAAACTCACCGAAAAATCCGAAACTATCTTTTCTTGCTTCTTTTTCTTAGTGTGTTTCAATGGGCTCTTTAAAGTTCGACTATATTTCTTCTTTTTCTTCTTCTTCAGCTTCTCGTTGTTCTTCTCGTCGTTCTTCACGTTGTTGTTGTTCAATATGCTCATCATCGCCATCATCATTCGTTCGAGATTGAAATGAAAGAGAAAGCCAATCTAAAGAGCGAGCGAGAGAGAGAATAGTATCAAAAGGGGAGAGAATATTGACATTGGAACATTTGGACGATTGATGATGATGATCACCACCACCAACCATGTATACAAGCTTGGTGTGTTTGATCACCACCAACAACGACGACGACGACAACGAAGACTCTTCTTCAGTTGGTGGTGAAGAAGAAAATTCACCTAAACGAATTTTATGGTGAGCCAAAACTTTTGATGATGATGATGATGATTTTTATTATTTTTTTTTTCAAATATTAATATTAATGTGTTTTGTTGTTGCTGTTGTAACATCACCACCATCGCCTTGGTGTTGGTGCTCGTTCCAAACATTCGATTTCGAATGTTTTCTATCCCCGGTCACAAACATTCGATTTCGAATGTTTTTGATCCGCGGTCCGAACGTTCCGGAGCCATCCGAAAACATTCCCAAATTTCGGATTCCCGAGAACTTTACCAACAGGGTCAGATTGGTCAGGATGGTTCAAGGTTTGCCATGCCATGCACCACCATTACCATTACCTGAGTTACCTGAGTTTTTCGAAATTGCTTCCAGCATTTGTTTCGAGCGAGAGCGTATCGAGGGGGCGGAAAAGTAGTTTGACCGTATTCCCTTCTTTGTGTGTCTATTGTGCTTGTTTTTTTCCCCTCAACATTATTATCATTCTTCGCTCGTGGCTTCGCTCCATTCCCATTCACCATTATTATATTGTGTGCAAATGTTCATGTCTGTGTGTGTGTGTGTGTTTCTTTTGATTTTCTTCGCCTTGAAAAATTCTCATTTCCCAAACGTGCACCGTGCACCATGTCTTGGAGAGTGCACGAGCTAGTGTTGGGAAATTTTGATGAAGAAAACTGAAAACTGCTTCGGCTGCTGCTGCTCTTGTGCTTTCTAATGCTTATTGCCGAAGACGAAGATGAAGATGATGAAGATGAAGCGAGAAACAAAAAATTGTTTCGCCGAATTCCTTCCTTTTTGGCAGAACATATTTCCATCATCATCATCATCTGCATCATCCGCCGCATCCAATTATACCTCGATTTCACAGCTCGTACTCTCTCGTATGTGTGTGCGTATCCTTGTTCCTGATTATTGTTCCAATGCCATAAGCCTGCTGCTTATTGCCTGTTTGTTTGATAATGATGATGATGATGATGATGATGGTGATTATCAAACGCTTAATTCTTCTTTTTGTTGCAGAAATGGCACCCATAGGAATCGCTCCGGTTTTCCAGGAATCCAAATCCAGGAATTTTTAATCGGATTTTTCGGGACCGCTTCCCTTCCCCTTCTTATATGGGTTAAAATTCATGAATTTCATCCGATTCGATTCGAAAATCGCTCAACCCCCTCCATGTGTGGTGTATGAAGATGATAAGCTCCGCTACATGTACCCTAGTTCCTTAACCCCATCCCTTCCTTTATGTCTCACTAACGCTCTTTCTCTCTCTCTCTTTCTTTCTATCTTCCATTCTGCTTCAAGCGCTCTCTTTAGCTGTAAATCTTTTTTGTTGGACTTGGCACTGTGTGCTACACTCTACGTACACACACACACACATTATCACATCATTATCAATCAGTTGTGTGTGTTTCCTTGCCATCTCCAAGAGCAAATCAACTAGAACACCACACACAATTGTGTGGGGCAACAAGAATGGTACTGTGTGTATGTTGGATGATGATGATAATCATACTTGCATCGAAGATGGCTAAGCACCACCACCATTACCACCAACACACACGCAGAGACATTTTTGGCGCGCGCCGTCTCCACATCGGATTCGGCGGCGGATCCATATCCTCATCCTGGCACAATCCTCTTATAACCTATCATCATCATCATCATCATCATTGATCCGGATCGCGGATTCCCGGAATATTCTCGCTCTCTCTCCGAAATACGGTTTGGAGAATTTTTCCCGGAATTTTGGGAAAGTTCCCCTCTCTTGGTCTTTTAACCGTAATTTTTCGTCATGCATGTCAATGGTGCCCTGGTGTCATAAGAGTGTGCTACATGTATGTGTATGGTATGTTGGTGTATACCCGATCAGGACCAGCAATTTTCTCTCTCTCTTTTATATTTTAGGTTTTTGTTGTTGGCTTGGCTTGGCTGCTGCTGTATCCCCGCTGTTCACTCACTACTCTCTCTCTTTCTCGTTGTGAGTTTCCAATTCACCATCGACACATGAGCGCACACACACACATTTACACTCAGAAAAAAAACCATATACAAAGTATATCTTGTTTGTCAAGCCAACACACACACACACAAAATGAATGTGCTTTGGAAAATATAAGCAGCAAGATTCATTTTGGCTTGAGCAACTATGTGTGTGTGCATTTTCCCAGTATATCATCGATGTTTGTGAGTGTGTGTTTGATTTCGAAGAAGACGAAAAGAAAAAAAATTCTTTTAGAAGCTTTAGATTTCTTCTTCCTGAATTTTCGAATTTGGTGGGGGGGGGGGATAGAGAGCCAAGTCAGAATCCTCTGCCCCTCTCTCAGATGATCATGGTAAAGCCCACGAGGATTATTATTTTTTTGTTGTTGTTGTTGGTTTTCTCGAGAACCAAAATTCCAATCTCTCCAGTCTCTCTCTGGCTGGCTGGCTGGATCCACAGAATCCTGGTCCTTGGATCCATGAATGTGTGTGTGTGTGCCCCAAACCTAGAGGAGGATACAATGTATCGGAAAAATAGTGAGAGAGAGAGAGTGAGAGAATATCAATGGCGTGCGTGCCCTGAAACATAGTATCTTTTCTTAAAAGTTGGTGTTTGTGTTTGTTTCAAGCTCTCCAACTTTCTCTCTTGCTCTCTCTCTATATATAAATTTTGGATCCATCCAAGATGCATGCATGCACTCAAACCTGATGTTTATTTTCCGCTTTTCACCATCGAAAATTTTTTTTCTCGGTTTTCGGTTCAATCTAATTATTATTGTTGTTGTTTTTCTCGGTAAAAAAATTTGCAGCAAAATTCTTGGAAATTCCCAAAACCGAACCGAAAATCCCATGATGGTTCCACACATTTGCACCTTGGCTTGGCTTCAATCCATCCCACTCGGAAATCCCAAGTAAGTATTATCATCTAAATCTCTTGGGCATTTAAGAATGATACCACTAAACATGATCATGTTCTTACTTTTATAGAGATGGCCAAACATATCAAACATGAAAACCAAAACAAATGGCTCATATGGGCCACAACAACAACCAAAGGGTGAGTGTTTTGCTTTTGTTTTTATTTTATTCATATGGTTGTGATATAAAATTTATAAGGATTCAACTTTTAAGGTATGTGGATGTGGGAGTGGTTTCATATAATAATAAAATAGTTCGAATTTCTCGAAATCGAACGCGAACAAAAAAAAATAAGCGACAATCGGGTAGTTGGTTAGGGAACAGAGAAAAAAAAATATAGATTATCAATTATGATGATTTCAATTCAGTAGAGATTTGTCGGTGTTTCAGGTTTGCTCCTGGAAATAATTTCCAGAATTTGAAACGCCCAAAATGTTCGATACATACACACTAATTAATGAGACTATTTCTTCTTATATTGTTTTGATGATATAAAAATTATACCTCTCCATTCACTCAAACACTCACCAACTTGCTCACTCACCCCATCTCATCTTAGTTACACGCATTACTTTTTTTTGATTTTCAAGATTCGTAATGAAAATCATAACAGAACTGAACAAAACAGAAAAAAGAATACACATTAACAAAACATAGAAGAAACAGAAAAATTCAATGATAACAACAATTGTTTAAACACAATTACGAGCAGTTGGGTGTGTCTGTCTTCGTGTGTGTGTGTGAGTGATCCATCAAAACAAGCGAAAATATTTTTGTTCTTTGTCAAGAAAGAGGTAAAACAAAATATATTCCAAAAAAAATAATTTGTGGTGTGATTCTCTATCTAGTTTGAGATATAGTGTGTTTGAAGTTCTTGAATCCTAATTCTATTAGAAGTGTGAACACAATGTTGTTTTTGTTTTGTTGTTTTGAAATGATTCCAAATTCAAGCAAATATTTTCATATATTTTACACAATAAGATCTGATTCGTTTTTTTTGCGGAAATGCAGTTTTGTCGTGGTGGTGGTTCATTCTTTACCCACTTCGGTTATTGCTATCGCTTCCAATAATCTCATGAAATTATCATTATTTGGTGCCGGTGTTGCTGTTGTTGCAGTATTCGCTGCTGCTGATGCTGCAACCGCTGTAGTCGTAGCATTTATTGTCTGAGAATGATGTATTTGATACACAGCATTTGTTGTTGATGGTGTTTGGGCTGTGTTGGCCAATGGTACAGCTGATGTCAATTCTGTTAGATTATTTTGCTGATCCTGATGGTATTGATGATGATGATGATGCTGCTGCTGCTGCTGCTGATGTTGGTGGTAAGGACTAACCGATAGAATCGTTATATTGGTCGGTTGTCCAGGTGTCAATGCAGGCGTTGCAGTAGTCATCTGACATGGTTGATTTTGTTGTTGTTGTTGGTAATTATTATGGTTACCACTATAATTCAACAATGTGGTCTTCCTTGCTATGGCAGTGGCTCGATTACCGACAGGCGTTGCAGTCGTACCACCAACTGCAGTGCTGCCCCCATTATTATCCAATATATGAACAGTAGGTAATTGTGGGATGCTCAATATGGTTATATTGGATCCTGGTGCTGTCTGAGCTGTGGCAGCAATGGCAGTTGTTTGTCCATGACTGGCTCCGGCCAACTGATGACATGGATTAACTTGGGCCCCTATGTTGGCTATGAACGTTGCAGTTGTTGGTTGTTGTTGAAATTGATGCTCCTCAAATTTGTTGATTGTTTTAATATTTTCATGTAAATAATTTATGGCATACTTTCTTCTTGGCTTGCTTACCACCGGACCACCAGCCACCGATGTCGATGCTTGTTGCTGGCTGCTTTTGTCAGTTGCCTTTGTCATTGTTGTTCCACCTTTCGATGCAGCCACTTTTGATGTTTTTTTGTTGTCCGCATTCTGGCATGCTTCAGCAGTAGACAATTCTATAATTCCTTTTGAGGTTAATATCTTTGAATGTTTTGTTTGCAAATGTCTTTTATAAGTGTTACGTGTTTTAAACCTAAATCAAATCAAATCAATTTTTGAAAAATTACTAAAATTATTTTTCTTCGTTTTTCCCCTATTTAGTGAACTTACCGGATCAAACAATCTTCACATTGAAACGGTGTTTCACCGGTATGTCGACGCATATGTTCCTTAAAATGAGATGGATGACGAAAATGTCTGCTACATTCTGAGCAAACAAAACGTGATTTATTCAAATGAATCAACGTATGATAATTAAGCGAATGTTGTCTGGTGAATGTGGCCCCGCACAAGTCACAAACATATGGCTTCAAGCCGGCATGTTTCTTATAATGAAACACCAAACCATTGGTTGAGGTGAATTGTTTATCTGGACATATTTTACACTTATAAATAATGTTCTTCTTGCTTCCATTCTTTATCCCCACAGATTTGGACGCCGATGAAGAATTCTTCTTTCGAATATCGTCAATATAGAGCAGTGCCAGTGCACGCATTCTGGCCAGATCAGTCGCTGACTGTTGTGATTGTAGATCGGAAGCCATCACCTCAACAGTTTGGGGAATATTTTCAACCTTCGGCTGTTCAATTACCGCTGATTCTATTACATTAGTTGGGGCGGCAGCATTTATAACAGTGACAAAGTTTTTACTTTCAACAATATCCACGCCCATTTTGCTCATCTCAACAAGTTTATTATCAACATTGGAAACTTTGAATGGTTCATTACAACTATATGCATGATCTTGGAACAACGTTACTCCCTCTTTTGGTTGAAAAATGAGTGGTTTCATCTCAACATCATCTTCAGTTTTCAAAACAACATTGGTCTTTTTGGCTATTATGGTTGGTGTTTTTGTTGCTGATGTTGGTACAGGAGGAGATTTCTTACTAGTGTTGTTCTTCCTGATCTTCTTTTTACGAAACGAAGACAATCTGATGTTCGGCATTGTTGTTTCAACATTGCACAAATGTGACCGAAGATGTTCCAAAATTTGTGTTTTGGTCTCTTGGTCAGCACCAATGAAACAATCAAATTTCATTTGACATTGTGATGGTAAAATTTGGCAACGATATGAACAACGTTTTGTTTTAATATCTTTTTTATATTCAACAAATGTTGACAATAATCTTTTTTCGCAGAATTTTTTGATTTGTTTCAATGTGTAGGTTTGATTCGTCGTACTGCTGGCGGTCGTTGTTATTGTATCCTATCCAAAAAAAATTTGGCGCCAAAATTTGAAAATTTGAAATCGCAAATAACCCAATTCTCTTACCTTGGCTTCAACTGAAGATGGATGTGATTGTATAATGGTATCCTTATTATTGTTTTTATTGCTTTGTTCATCAATTTCGGTTTTTATTTCCAAGTCCTCTTGACGTTTCATAGCTGCAGCTTCAGCAAGTAAACCTAAAGCTTTTTTAGGTGTTGTTGGTTGATATGAAATGTTCGTTGTGATCATATTATTCGTATTGAATGGGCCAGTATCATTGGTGACAATGGGTAAAGACCCATGACCATGATCGGATGAATGGACATCCATAATGATGACCATTGAAACAAAATGAAAAGCTCTAAAAGGTTTATGACAAACAACACGATGTTTGGATTTGAAACATAAACACTATGAAAAAAAAGTCATCAATGAAAATTCTGTCAATGATGCAAAGTTGATGCAATCTGTTTGATTTTGGTGGCAACTTTGAAATCTTAGCTTGATGCATACACACACACGCACACAACATACACACACGCTACCACACCATTCACAGTAGGTAAACTTTTGGTTGATTGAAAACTTTAATTGTTGTTGTCCGTATTTTTGGTGAATCAAATTACCGTCGAAAACAAAATTCCCGAAAATCAAAAAAGCAGACGACAACAAACAACGATGATGACAAAAAAAACAGACAACAAATTGTAATACGAGAAAAAAAATTGCGCGCGCGGTCTCACAGTTACACACTGTGTAACAAGACCAGACAACAGAAAAAAATCAAAACTGTGAATGATTGATTGAAGATGGCAATGGAAACGAAATGTTGGCAAGTTTGAATTGAGAAAGTATTTATGAATGATTTTGATTTTCAAAATATCCGAAATATTTCGTGGGGAAAAACAAGATTTAAAAAACCAACAAATCAAGAAAAGAGTGAAGAGAGAGAGCCACAGACGCGAATTATATATTTTTTGGGGAGGCAAAAACGTGCTTTTGTGTTCTGTTCGCTCACTCGCCAACACATTTCAGTGCTTTGGTGTTGATGGTGAGTTTGTTGTTGTTTTTGTGAGTCTGTCGTTGGGTTTGTCTGTGAGCAAAACATGGCGACTGGATAAACAGAAGTGGTGAGCAGTCGAATTTTCCACAACAAAGCTGAATCATATTTGTTGGTTACATAATTTTTTTCTTGAAAAATTTATTACCAAACAATAGATTCTGGTTCGAACATTTCATTTATGTACGAATTTTGAATTTTAAAACACTTAAAATTAGATAAAAGATGGAAAAAAGGCGGAGCAGACAGCGAACGTTGTTTGTGTACTGGCACCAAAAACAAACTACGCATTGGATGTCTGTCCGTCCAGAATGCACTGTCAAAGTGCAGCACCACTGTTATTGTTGCTGTTAACCGTCCACTATACCTTTACACATTGAAAATGCTCGAACATTATGGTGCCATCCTTAAAGTACGGATTCCAATTTTTGGCTCCAAAATCCAAAACATATGATCCGCTGCCTGATCAAAAATGAATTGGATTTTTTCGTTGGAAAAACTAGAGATGATATTTTTTTTTCTAGAAAAAACTCGAATGATCATGAAAAAAAAAACAAAATGAATGATGCCCAAAAACCTGATGCAACCGATTTGGAACCATCAAATTTGGCCTTGCAGATTAGGAAATTGTCGCCGAAATTTTCTTACCAAGATCGTAATGAAATGCTCTACGGTCTGGGAGCTACCACCGTTCATAATTGGGTAAGATTTGGAAATCGGGGTTGACAATCACTAACGGACTGACTGGAATCCATCAAAAGCCGTACTTTTCGGTCGCCTTTTTCCCCAACGAATTAGCCTGCCATATGGTCATAAGACTTCTTCATCAGCGTAAATTAAATAATAAACGGTTGAGAGTGGAATATGCCAAACCGGACCAAATCCGACGTCTTCCTGCTCACACTGTCTGTGATAATTATCTTAGAAAGTTTGTTTTGCCAATTCGGGGCGTTCTGAAACAAAAGCACTAATCATAATCTTATGTTTTGGTAGTAAAACCAAAGAAAGTCAGCTAGATGCATTTCGTGAGCGAATCAAACACTTGAAAACGGATCCAGGCTATCGGATTCCCGAGGCTAATTCGACGATTGTCGATAGGATTTCGCAATGTCTGTTGAAGAATGAGCAATTTTACCAACAAGTGGTTTTGTTGATGGAACAGAATGGATTGAATCTACCATTTGAAAATGAAAGTGATAAATTTCTGGCTTCAATTCCACTTCCATCGAATGATAACGATGATGAATTTGAATTGGAAACAGATCTAAGTTCCACTGATCTTAATCAAACAATAGCTCCCAAATTCGTTCTGGAAAATCGTAAACGTAAAAGACAAACTTTGAAAACCGGATTCGTTGGCGACAATGCGGATGGATTTTCTGGTAAAAAAAAGAAAGCTCCAGAATCCACTAGAACAGCGACCATCGAAGAAATGTTCGATTGTAGAACACAGGAGAACAAACTGAGAAAACCTTTGATAAAAATCGTGACTGGTCCAACAATACCCGAGAATGATACCGATAAATCGAATGACCTTGAACCTGTTGAATCACCGCCGGAAACTTCGACGGCGCCTGCTAAACCCGTGATTGCTTCCAATGACCGAGATTTCGATGTGTGTCTCTTGACCAAACAAGATCTGATTACTGATGAAAAAGTGAACCAGAATCGTTTACCCGCAACAGAATGGTGCAATCATTCTGTGTTGGAAAATTATTCTGCTGGTGTCGAAAGTAATCGATTGTTTGTGAAAAATCTTCATCGTAAAGTTTCATTGAAGGATTTATATCTTCTATTCGCCAAATTCATCGATCTCGGTAACCATGAACATTTGAACAAGTGGGTGATGGTTTTTCCGTTTAATATCAGATTTAGCTAATCATTTTATCATTCTTCGATTCTTCAACAGGTTCCACATTAAACTTTTCACCAAAGGTCGTATGAAAGGACAAGCGTTTGTGACCTATCCACTGGTCGACCAAGCTCGAAACGCCCTGGAATCAACTAACGGTTATTGTTACTTGAACAACAAACCAATGGTGGTGGCTTATTCTCGGTCTTTGGCTACGGCTGTGGATGATTCTTGAAATTTGTAGTTTCCTTGTGATTATTTTTTTTGATAATTTTACAATACTACTTAATAGATTTAATAGAAAAAAAAACATTTTTATCCAAAAATTGACTCTAAATCGATTTCGAAACTGATCTTCTCGATGATCATCAAGTATGACATCTATTTTTTCTCTTCAAAACCTTCTTCAATCTCTTTCATTCGCTTTTCCATTTCCTCGCGTTCTTTTTTCGTACGTCCTTTTTCTAATTTAGCCCGTTCTTCCGGTGTCAAATCCGGCAATGTATCAGTGACCACGCCGGTCATTATTGTTTGCTTCTGATCACGAATCGTAAATCTACTACCTTTTTCCATGACCATCGGACGCAAAATCTAATATCGAAAAAAAAATTTTTCAAAATTTTACAATTTTTAAACTAGAAAATGAACGTAAAAATTCACCTTGAGAATAACTTTGGCATCTTCCCCCGGCATGATCATGTCTTTGCCAACGATATTCAATTCAACCGCACAATCCCATGTACGACAAAAACAATGTCCACGAAGCAAACTCAAGAATGGTAGATTTTTTCCGCCTTCTTCTTTTTTCAACATATAAATTTGTGTCTCTACATGATCTACCGCTCGATATTGACCAGGTTGTACCACGGCCATACCCCGACGTACTTGGTCACGTTTGATTCCACGCAACAATGCACCAAGATTGTCGCCAGCTTGTGATTCGTTCAAGACTTTTTTGAACATTTCAATACCGGTGATTACACTTTTATGATGTCTACCATAACCAATCACTTCGCATTCAGAATTTTTCTTGATCACACCTTTCTCCAAACGACCAGTGACCACGGTTCCTCTTCCTTGAATCGAATAAACATGTTCGATGGGCAACAAGAATGGTTTGTCCACTTCACGAACAGGATCGGGAAACACATTGTCCACAGTATCCATCAGTTTTACGATTGACTCTTCACCAATCTCTGGTTTTTTGTCTTCCATGGCGGCCAATGCTGAACCTTTGATGAAATTCACCGCATCACCATCATAGCCAAGCTCGGTGAGCAATTCACGGATTTCCATTTCGACCAATTCTACCATTTCGGCATCGGCAGCATCAACCTTGTTGATATAAATGATTATGTTTTCAATACCGATCTGTTTGGCCAAGGTTAAATGTTCCCGAGTTTGTGGCATGACACCATCGGTGGCCGCCACAACAAGAATCGCGCCTTCCATTTGGTTGGCACCGGTAATCATGTTTTTAATATAATCAGCATGACCAGGACAGTCCATATGGGCGTAATGTCGCTTTTTTGTTTCATATTCAACATGGGCTATTCAAGGAAAATATATGTCTAATCAATGTCCAAGAATATTCTTGAATGAAAACACTAACCTGTATTGATGGTGATTCCTCTTTTCTTTTCTTCTGGAGCATTATCAATTTCATCATACTCTTTGACTTTGGCCAATTTTTGTTTGGCCAATACTTTTGTGATGGCACTGGTCAATGTTGTTTTACCATGATCAACATGTCCGATGGTTCCGATGTTCATATGTGGTTTATCTCTTTTGAAAACTTTTGGACCACCAGGACCGGGCGGTGGTGGCGTAGCTAAACACCGAATCAAATTCAAATTCGAAATGTTGGCCCACATAGAACGGCCATTATGGATGAGATTTTGTCGGGCTGGTGTCAAACCAAAACGAGTTAATATCAGTGTGGACATTGCAATGAAATGTTTATATTTCAAGATTCGATGATCAACGATGAATTTGATGATGATGTTCTCGCAAAGATAATCCACACGAGGTAAACACACACCGAAACATGTGTTTGAAGTGAGAGATTGTGAAAAAACAAACCATCGATACTATCGAGTCCTTTACAGAAGAGAAGACAAATGTTCAATGTTGTTGATGTTGGTTGAAAATCGTGGTGATTTTTCCAACTTGTGTTGATGGTGATTGATTTTCAAAATAAATAACATGTCTACCGTGATGTTGATTCATTGGGCAAAATTCAACCATATTCTAAAATGTGAGTAGTTCCAAACTTGACAAACTTATTTGTAACCAAAACAATGTTCCAGGTTCTTGTCAACAACATCATTCGAATCTGCTTCGAGCATTATCATCATTACCATCCGAACGCAAAGCAGATTTCGCTCCTAGAGTGATCAACAAACACACCTTCCCGGATATCGATACATTAAAACTGAAACGTGGCACCGGTTATCGTTCAAGTTTCAATGGTTTAATTGTGACCGTATTCGGTTGTACCGGTTTCTTGGCTCACTCGTTGGTGAATGATCTGGCCAAGCAAGGTACACAAGTCATTTGTCCTTATCGTGGTGACACTTACGCCACCAAAGAACTTAAACTTGCCGGAGATTTGGGACAGATTCTGTTTGTGGTATGATTTTTTCCCGAAACATTTTTTTTCATCATTTTAAATTTGAATTTTATCCATCAAAGCCTTTCAATTTGAAAGATGTGGATACTTTGTATAGAGCCATGAAATATTCGAATGTTGTCATCAATCTTATGGGCCGATTCAATGAGACGAATAATTTTGATTTTGAATCAGTCCATGTTGAAGGTGCCCGTACCGTGGCTCGTATTGCCAGAGAGATCGGAATCAAACGATTAATACATTTATCGGCATTGAATTCATCACCGAATCCTCCAGAATATTATATCAAAGGTGGTTCGAAATTTTTGAAATCAAAATTTTATGGCGAAGAAGCTGTCCGGGAAGAATTTCCAGATGCCACCATAATTCGACCAGCCAACATGTATGGTCATATGGATAATTTCCTTTGGTATTACTGTCTACCACATCGGCGAGGTTTTCGAAGATTGGCCCTGCCCAATGGAGGATATGGAATAACTAAAACTCCGGTTTATGTGTCGGATGTAGCCAAAGGTATAGTGAATGCCATTACGGATGATGCTGCCATTGGAGAGACATTCGACGCTGTCGGGTAGGTTCAATTCCATCCGATGACAAAATGGACATCAGAATAATTTTGTTTTGTCTTACCACCAAAGACCACGCCGATACGAACTACGTCGTCTGGCGCTGTACATCAACGATATTGTGGGCAAACAAGAAGATTGTGGTTTCAAAGTGACCAATCTTCGCTGGAGCATCGACATGCGGATACGTTTGATGCTTTGGTCAAATATGAAATATTTATTCAAAAAACCGAAATGTTGTTGGGAAACGGTCGAATTGGAAACGATCAGTGATGAAAAAACGGAAAATCCAAACCTAGCAGATCTGGGTGTCCGGTTGCAACACATCGAAGAACATTGGCCATTTTTGTTGAACTCATGGCGATGGAACGGGTTTTATGATGGTGATCCAGGCGAAGATCGAATCTATGAGAATCCTGCCTATATACCCAATTGAATATAATTGACAAAATAGATTGATGATAATTTTTTTTCTTTCTTTCTTGGTAACCTTTCTCTTGTTGGATGATTTAGAATTTTAAATTTCGGGATTTCCGAATATTGAAAATAAATTAAAAAAATGTTGCGTAACAATGACCTAGTTTTTGTTCGGTGTTTGAAGACAGAAATCGATTTTTTTTCTCTCTCTCTCTTCATCTCTCTTATCTGTTCTTTTTTTCAGGAACAGATTTTGGCAATCAAAAACTAACGGGACCGCGTAAAACGGGAGAGAGAGAGAGAAACGCCAGGAGCGAAAGATTTCAATTTTCCACCACCACCATCAATAAAGCCCAACGTCTCCAACACACTTGTCTCTTGTCTTGGCGCTATTGTTTGAAGCCAAACAACAACAAGAAGATGGTTGAACGAGAATGAGATTTGGCGCATATTGAAATTTTCACTACAACTATGATTTTTTTTTGCCGTTCGGTGTGCTGTGCAACGGCAGCAGCAGCGGGCGGGGCATTCATTCTCGAAGCGAACACAATGGTCAAGTAGAAGAAAGGGGAGGAGAGTGGATATCATTGACAGAGGCAAAAGAGTTTGGCGAGAGAGTCGTGGGCGTGTGTAGTAATGTGTGTTTAGTGAAGCTATAGCTTCGGCTACGAGAACAAAATTTGATAATAATTAAAGTTGAAAGTTGCAGTGGTGGCTCCCCCTCAACTCCAACTCCAACACCAACACTGCCGGATATCTTACCTGGCTTGATTGGTATATTGGATACATTGGATGGTGATAATGAGAATAATAATACGGATTTCGGTGTGTGTGTGTGTTCATTAGCAATCACAAATTAGCCGAAAAAAAAATTTCCGAGGAATCGGGCAAGCCCCAAAAAAAACCGAATCGCATGGCATTAATTGGAACTGTGCATTGTGGTGATATGCAGATAAGGGGCATTATAGGATACCTATCCTGTGGATCTTCCTGTAGGCGCCTGATCACTGGGAGCCGTAAGGAAACCGCGGGTGTTTCGTTACCTGCAGAAACATGTACAATAATGTTAATAAGGTTCATGGCGCCCAAAAAAAACGAAAATGACAAATTACATTGATGATGAGATTCTGGTTCTGGGAAAAATGATGCACGAAGCCAAAATTCGAAGATTATAGCTATTTTAGGATTTTAGAGGATTCTTTCGGGATAGTTTCGGGAAAATGATCTTTGATGGCGCCCAAGCGATAAATTAATCGCCTGTTTAAATCGCCGTCTTAAACGAAACGAAACGAAGTATATTATTATTATTATTATTTCATCACTTTGGGAAACTTTTTTTTTCTACGATACTTGGGAATATTATTGAGGCAAGCAAATTATGATCGAAGAGAGAGAGAGCTTGAAATTTCATCTTTTTTCTATTCTTTTCTTTTCGCTTGATGATTACGTGATTGTGGTTGATGTGGTGGATTTTCCCGCACCACAATGATAATAATGATAGGAAGAATAAGAATAAGATTCTATATAGGCAAAAGTGCTCTGCAAGTGCGACGATGATGATGATCAGTGATCAGTGAGAGTGAGAAGAAACTTTTTTTTTCTTGGATATAACTTTGATTCTTTGGCCATTCTTCTTGCGCGCCGTGTGATACTCACATGGACCGTTGAATTCACCGAGCACACAAAAAGAATTATGCAATGATCAGATGATCAGAAAAACGAAGAAAACGATAAGAATTCTTCTGTTCGGCGACACACAATCGCCCCTCACTCTTCCATTCCATTTTACCATTTTCCTTGTTCAAATTCAATTGATTGAATCAGATTCAATTGTTGGTGGTCGAAATTCAATTGGAAAGCGCGCGCGAGAGAAATCATATTGTTGAATACAACCACAATAAAATGAAATGAAAAACCGATTTCAATGCAATCTTTTCTATGTCCCTGGGACGCCCAAACACAGCCAACGAATGGTTTGGAAAACAATAAAATGATGATGATGTTCAGAAGGAGGAAAGATGGATTGTTCGTTTGTTTGTCTGTTTGTTTGCTCAAATCTTGACATTGATAAATACATACGAAAACGAACGAACGAGAAAAGTTGTCAAAATGGACAACAACAAAAAAAAGAGTTTTGTGGTCATTATTGTGGTCATTGGGAGCCATAAATTTCGTTTCCGTTTAAGTGTATGCGCGCGCCTTGCCTTGCTTTTTGCCTTGGACAACAGAAATCAAATTTGACAGCAAAACAGTTGGAAACAAACATCATCAATTGGAACGAATTATACTTGGTGATGTTTCGAATTGTTTTGGACAATTTAAAACGAAGAAAAACAAGGTCAATTTTGGAACAACAACAAGCCACCACCATTATCCAAAGCGTTCAGTCTTCGGATCTAATCTGCTTGCCAAAAAGCTTGTAATATTTCATTCCATTTAATTTTCCATTGCATTGCATTATGATTGGTCAATCGGTTCTTGGTGGTGGTGGATGGTTGATGATCGTCTTGGAAAATTCGCTTGGACAATCATCACAAAATGACGATGATGATGGTAACATCATATCGTATTCTCACAATATGAGAGAGACCATAACCCTTTCTCTCTCTCACTCTCTCTTTCTACCTGGCAGACAAATTTTTTTTTCTCAAATTTTCCACTTTATAATCAATTAGTTAACAGTAGCACAGACATGCAAATAATGGCCAGGTAACAGGTAATAATAATAATAATAATAATAATAAGTCGCCGAACAATTTCGTTGCCTGCCTGTTGCGTTGCGTTGTCGCCATTGTTTACCTGGGATCAATTACAAACAAAAGAGAGAGAGAAAAAAACAAAAGAAACACAGGTAAGAAGACGAAGAAAATGAGAGGGAGGGAGCCAGGGAGCGATCGAGAGAGAGAGAGAGCGAGATAACAAATGGCGCCCAAATTGAAATTTTGGTTTCTCTCCAACCAACCAATCGACCAGGTAAACGCAGAGAAACAAAACGATCAATTACAATGTGAGCGTGTGACATATATAAAATAAGAAAATGTGAAATAATTGTTAATTATTTTAGTTGTTTCGAAAACGAAAACGAAAATCTTTGTCGCGGAGACCTGCCAACCTGGCCGCCGACGCCAACATCATTATCATCATCAACAAGAAGTTCCAGAAAAACTCAATGTGTCGATGTTTGCACAAGTGTCTGTGTGTGCGTGCGACAAACATCATCAGTGTTTGATGTTTTTCCGCGAAATCGTTCACGTTTCACGTCACACATCCGCGGTGAACCGAATTCTCGGGAACCTTGAATTCCATGTTGAACACACACACACGTGTGAAAATTTGCACGAACTAGACGAGAAAAAAACTTTTTTTTTTAAAAACAAACAAACACATTCAATTTCGCCAATTCAAGTTGTTTGGTTCCAAAGTTTCACCACAACAACATTCAACATCCGAACATTGATGGTGGTGAGCGCGCTCAATTAATTTTCTTCTTTTTCTTTGTGGTGGTCGTTCGAGTGACTTTTGGACCCCGAAATAAGGAAATGGAAATTTACTGAATTCATTTGAAGAATTTGTTTCAAACTCCCGCCAAGCGTTAATATTCAAATTAGACGGAAATTGCTTTCCTTCTTTTTTGGTAGTTTCATTATTTAACCCTTGGCAGTGTCTAAATAATTCAACAACCATAATCGACTTTGTCGATTCAATTTGTGGTAGTCCGGGAGACACGCCCTTACTGTGGCTGTGTGGGTGTGTAAACGTGTGTTCCAAATGATACAAAAATAAATTATCACACTAAACCTAGTGGTGAGCAACCAATTTTGAATTTTTAAAAATTTTTTTGGCGGACCGCAAACAAAAAGTAGTTTGTACAATGTAAACCTAAACGACGACACCTCCTGAACAGCAGAACAGAAATACCCCGCCTTCTTTCTCTTGCTGCTGTTTATAGTGTGTCTCGTCACCGGGTCAAATCATCACTATGAACAAATCACACAGAGGGAAAAACGATTGTTATAGGCGTCAACATGCATGCACAGACAAGCGCGTACTGTACTGGTTCTAAAAGCTGATCATCGCTTTCCAACATCGTTTATAGTGTCAGTGTGTGTGTCTCGTCATCAGGTCAAATCATCACTGGTGGACCAATCAGCGAGCGAGAGAGGAGGGGAATATAGGGCTTCGTCTCCTGTTTGTGTGAGAAATGTTCTTGTTGGTGGGCCGCACCAAAACCACCAAGCAGTTTTTGGTGGGCGGCGCTTGCACCCTGCGGGCCACAAGTTGCCTACCTCTGATCAATGACATCTAGCATCTATTTCCAGAGTTAATCTTCTTTGGTCTCAAGATGGTCAAACCGGTTTTTTTGTTTTGCGGACATCCTGTTGATGGTGTTCATCGACAATTGTAAATCCTGTAAATGCCAACACACAATGGACAATAGGTCACACACACTGGAAGCAATTTTTTTCTTAAGATTTCTCTCCATCTTTATCCTCTCTCTCTCTCTCTTGCTCGAACAATGTGTGTTTGGGGAAATGGACATCCATCCATTCTCTTGCTCTCTTCCTCTAGTGGGCCACCACAATGGATGACCGAAAACCACACCACATCACTCACATCGGTGTGTGTGTGTTTTTCGCATGAAAAAAATTACTTGGAAATCTTCGAGAAAACCTGTACGAATACCAAGAAGAAGACGAACAATAATAATAATAATAATTTTTGAAAGCGAAAGGATGTTTGATCAGAAATTAGAATAGAAGACGAAGATGAAGACGAATACGACGAAGTAATCTTCCTTTTCCGACGAACAGCAAAAAAAAGTAGAGAAAATTAGCGAGAGCGAGAGCTAAAGCGAGAGAGAGAGAAAGATGCTAAAATGGATGCAAGCATCGAGGAGGACACACAACAATAAGAAGCGAGAAACAAAAATCATTCCATTCGCCTGGATGTCCGTGTGTGTGTGTATTTCTGGCAAATGGCCACATCCACCCATTAATTTCCAGCATCAGCGGACGACGACGATGATAATAATAATGAAAGTAAATTTGTTTTAAACTAAAAAAATAGATTTTCCACTCCAAACGACAAATACCACTGGAGGATCCACGGTTACACGGGCGCCAGCATTGGCGTATTGGTTTAATTGATCAGCGCACACTAGTTATATTCTTCTTCTTCTTCGTTTTCGTCGTCGTTTCAAACAAATGTTTTGTGTTCCATTTTGTTCCATTAGTGAAAAGTTCGTTTTCGTTTTTTTGTTTCGTTTCGTTCCGTTGGGTGTCCCAAGAAGAATCCTGGTGGTAAGTTGTGTTTTTTGTCGTCGTCCAGCTCGGGACTTTTGTTGTTCGGGTTCCGTTCGTCCATCCGGTCACATCATTTTAGCATCAATTTTCATTTAGTTTACTTACATCCACTTATTAGTGTTGTAGCCACTACTAATATCAATATCAACAATGATGATGATGAGGATGTTGTTGATGATGATGATTCTTTTGGTCCGAAAATTCCAATACTCTGGAACCTGCTGCTGGAACGCTCCAATATCTCTCTGCTGTACGGAGACCAAAATCGGAAATATATTTGTTTCTAGCTGCTGCTGCTGCTTCTCGGAATCCTCACTTTCACTGTCTCTTCAGGCATTGGGCGTTGGTGGGGCGTCATCTCGGATTTTAAAATTTTAAAAATTCATACATTATAGATTCTGGTTACGAATTTAGGAAACAGGAAACATTATTGCTCTATTTTTTTTGTTATTTGGTTTCCATATCCGGGATTCTTTCCCGAAAACTTTCACGGTTGTGCACTCAAGCATTCCAAAACTAGGACCAGGATCCAGAAATTGATGATTCGGAATGCACACACACACACCCCCACATTACAAGCATTTCCAAGACTTTCTTCTGGTTTCTTGGATCTTGGATCTGGGACATTCACTCACACTGTTCCAAGTTTGTTTACCGAACTGTTTACCGTGAAACATGTTGTTTGTATGGTTGATGAATCGGCCAGGATTGTTGCTGTTGTGGCCATGTGTTTGCTTTGGCCCAAGAAGACCAGAAAGAAACATTATTCAAATTATATTCCAGGTGCTTAATGAACACGAATCTCAAGGTGTCGGATGTGTGGGTGTGTTTGCCTTAATGCCTTAATGTTTCTGCGTGTGTGTTTGTGTGTGCATTTAATTATGAATTAGCCATATCAAACAGAGCGAACATGATGATGGAATTCTTCTTCTTGGATTCTCTCAGATAATCATTTTTGCTTTATTTACTGTGTTCATGGTTAACATGTTCGTTGGCGTGTGAATATTTCCAGCCACACACTCGGGTGTGTTTCGAAACCTAATCCGGTTGTGGTTGCCGCCATCAACCGCCATTCGAATTTTGCTTACGTACTTTTTGGACAAACCGTCACTGGTGGTCCCCTTTTCCGGTGCGCTTGAATGCTTGAACTTGATACACACTTATGGATTGATATAGAATGTGCAGAATATATAAACTGGTTTGTTTCTTGTGCAGATTCTATCATAAATCATCGACGTGAATCAACAACAACAGCCACAACAACATCATGCCGCCCAACAATCAATCAGAAAGTGCACAGGTGGTGGATTATTTGGTGGAAAATCCTCTGGCCCAAGAAATGAACCAAATGGAACAACAACAACAGGAAATTAATAATCAAGAAATAGATTCCGGTATGGAATCAGATGATGTGCACACCACCATCACCAGCACCAATGGCACAGCTGATCAACTGAAGCGACCAGAATCGATTGATGAATTTTACCGTGGCCAAAATATATTCATTACCGGTGGTACCGGATTTGTTGGCAAAGTTTTGATTGAAAAGCTTCTGTATGAATTCGAACACATCGATACGATCTATGTGATGCTACGGCCCAAATCCGGTCAATTGATCCAGAAACGTTTGGAAGAAATGTTGAAAGGTCAAGCATTTGAAAGGATACGTACGCAATATCCGGAACGTTTGAATAAATTACAACCAATCAGCGGTGATATACGATATCCTGGCATGGGTATCAATCCATTAGATTTGGATATGTTGAAGCAAAAAGTTTCCATAATTTTTCATTCGGCCGCAACCATACGATTCGATGAACCATTGAAGTGAGTTTCTCTTTTTCGAAAAAAAAAGATTTATCATCCACCAAATTTTTGCTTAACAAACCATTTTTTCCCATTGATCCATTCCATTCGCTTCTGATGTTGACCTGTGTCCAGATACGCCCTAACCATCAATACGTTGGGCACCAAACGAGTTGTACAGTTGGCCAAAAAGCTTCAGAATCTTCGGGTTAGTCGCGCCACAATACTTTTGGTTCGATGAAAGCTAATCCATTTTTGTTTCCTGCTTGCTAGGCTTTTGTACATGTTTCCACTGCATACTGTACGGTGGATAAGCGAAACATCGAAGAAAAGGTCTACTATGAACCAATTTCACCGGATAAAATTCTTGAAATGGCTGAGTAAGTTGTTTTTCTCGTTTCGTTTCATTACAATTCGTTTTATTCATTCTTCGCGTTTCATTTTTGCCAACGTCTCTCCTCGGAATATGCTGATCTGAACACTTCTTCTGGGGATTCAAATTCTCACATTTCACGCCCAAATATATTCACGTTTTTTTTCTTCTTGCTGCTGATGCTTGGTGATGCTGGATAGCTGGATGGATGATGGCACAATGGATCGTTTGGCCGAAACACTGTACCAGGGGCGGCCATGTTCGTATCATTATACCAAATCGTTGGCCGAACATTTACTGGCTCAAGAGGTGTCGCAGGGATATTTTCAAGCTAGTTTCCCACCAAACAAATCCAACCAATTTCAAGGTCCAACAAGTAATTCTGTTGTACAACAGCATCGTTGGCGCCCATTTCCGGCCGCCATAGTTCGTCCCAGTATTATAACACCATCGTGGAAGGATCCGTTTCCCGGTTGGATCGATAATTATAATGGTACCACCGGATTTTTGGTGGTCAGCGGAAAAGGTGTTCTGCGGTCCATGCATGTGCAAAAGGATTATCAATGTGATTTGATACCGGTGGATGTGGTGATCAACACTTGTATATTGTCAGCATGGTATGTTGCCATTCATCATTATCATTCAGGCGATCAGGATAGCATGAAAAGCCCGGAACAACAACATTTTCCATCAACATTGACCGATGATGAAACACCGGATTCAACTGGGACATCCAGCGGACAGGTTTTTGTTGTAAACTGTGTTTCCGGTATATTGAATCCAATAACCTGGAGCGAAATACGTGATATATCGATGCCGTTGATGTATAAATATCCATCCATGGAGATGTTCCGGTTGCCGGGCGTCCGATATCATCAATCACAATTGTTCAATAGAATCAATGTATATTTGGAACATACAGTACCGGCGTTTGTTGTGGATTTTCTATTCAAATTCATGGGATTCTCTCCAATGTAAGTAGTAATTCTTGATGGTGGCTGACTACGTTTCCCGGGCATCCCAGGATTCTGGATCTCTTTCTCTCGCTCTCTCCTCCCATTTTTCCACACTAAAAACGATAATTTTGTTTCCTGCAAAGCGCAGAGAGCACAGAATGATGGAGTCTTATCCGGACTAGGATTCTACGGCAGAGTGGAGACGACCAAGAGAGATACTAGCAATAGAAATAGCAATAGAAATAGAATTAGATTAGATACGGGAATTATTAACCGTTCTCTCTCTCTCTCTTGTTCGTTGTTCGAATGATTCAATAACCGCGAGATTCCCTAGCCAACTACCAACAATGAAGAGAGCGAACGATAAAAAAAAGCTAGCCTAGCTTGAAAAAAAGAAAGAAAAAACTGGCAAAAAAAATATTTTTTTGTTGTATAGGAAATATCTACGGAAGGAGATTTCCGGAGTCCGGAGTTTGGTAGAATTTAATTTTTTGGTTTTTTTCGAAAAACGGAAAACGAAACGAAAAACTAGGCCAAAACGATAATTTTTCTTTTGATAGAGATTCGAATTGACAGTAGCCGAATCCGAGTTATTTTTAAGAGAGAGCGAGCGAGCGAGCGAGAGAGAACATTTGGCCAAATCGAATGGCGCCCAAATCCCAAAGCTATCCGCCGGCAGCTGTCCGGGATTGGTTAGCAGCGATTGGCTGGGCCACATGACACACTCAAATTGCCTTGGTCCGGCGTGTGTTGTGTGGTTGTGATTTCTGAAATGAGACTTTTAGTATCAATTTTGGTCCAGTTTCAATTTTTTTTTTGATGATGATGATGAGACTTACTTGGTCTAGTAAGCAGATTCTAATTTTGTGTTTTATTGGCACACTCACTCACTCAATCAAGCTTGAATCAAGTATACCAGAAGGTACATCGTGCTACATCGGCGCTAGAATTTTTCACCACCAACGAATGGACATATCGTGGAACCAATATGATGCTATTGTACAATGCTTTGCAACAATCTTGTTGTTCTCGGACCGTTGGTAAACACCGGGAACCAGAGCAGGATCTAATGGCGTCTAATGGTGAAGAAGCAGAAGCAGAAGAAGAAGACGAAGAAGATGTGGAAGGGAATCTTAAACGATTTCCAATAAATTTAGGTCAATTGAAATGGAAGGATTATTTCCGGGATTATGTGCTAGGGATACGGAAATATTTGCTGAAAGAAGATCCTGCGACCATACCGCAAGCACAGAGTCAATTGTTCATGTAAGCCACTTATTACAGCATGTTGTTATATTTGGAACAATTTTTTACCGGACGACCGGCCATTTTCCCACCCACCACCCCTCCCCCTCCCATCAATCGTACAGGATGTACACATTGACCATGTTGGGCAAACTGGCCATCACCGGAACATTGTGCTATCAATTGCTATATCCTAAATCAATAATGCGTAAATCATGGCAACGATTCAAGCCAGCGACGGATCCGGGCGCTATTTCGGATTTTATGTTGTTTGGACGATTTATGAAATGAATTTGAAACGACAAAAAGTGTGTGTGTGTGTGGGTGTGTGGGTGTGTTCCAATTTTACCGCTTTCCTCTACCTGTCACCGACTCGATTCCGCTCTCTCGCTCTCTTTCGCTCCCTATCTAGTCTTCTTCTTATATTTTCAAAATATTTGAATAATTTAGCAGCAAACGAAGGAAAAAATTCGTAATAATTTCTGGTGAAAGATGGTGGCCCCGTAAGAATATTATTGGCCCGAAAAAAAATTCTTCTTCTTGATATTTGCAACATTCAAATCGATCCTTGCTTGCTTGCTCTCTTTTGTTGTGTATTGTTATTATTATTATTACTATTATTATCATCATTTTGGTATTCTCTCTTTCTTTCATTGAATTTCTCTGCCGAAGAAACTATTTCCGATTGTTCAGCACAAAAACCAGAAACGAAGAAGACGGAGAAGAAGAGGAATTTTGACAGAATTATTTGTCTGTCTCCGTCTGCCTATGTCTGTATGTCTGTTTTCCATTGAAACGCATTGAAATGTATCCACGTATGACTTTTGTGGAGCAAAAAAAAGGAAGGAAGGAAGGAAGAAAGAAAGAAGAAAGAAGAAAACCTAACGAAACGAAACAAAAAAAAACAGTTACCATAAAATAATATCGACCTTACCTAA